>CM046428.1:18013838-18277533 GCA_025506505.1 Flaveria sonorensis
TTAATATGTTTTATTGATTTTTTGTTATTGTATTTCATAAATTGCAATTAATTATAATATTAAGTAATTTATAAAAATATAGATATTATGTTTAAAGATCAACAAATGATGTAAACTCAAAACTTCTAGCTTAAATTAAATACTTTAGACTAATTTTTTTTTTTAAACTTAAAAGCCCAAAAAGCAAAACCAAAAAAACTGAAACCAAACCAAAACCGAAGTGAAAACCGAAAACCAAAAACCGAAACCGAACGGTTTTAAAAACCTAGAAACCGAAATATCGGTTTTTGGTTTTGGTTTTAGGCTAAAACTGAACCGAACCGACCATGCTCACCCCTTCTAGTGTTTATAAGCCTCATATCAAATAGAATATTAAACCATATATGTATAACTAGCTTTAGTTACCCGTGTATTACATGGAGGTGTAGAGAGTTAATTATTAAATAACATAAAAATAAAAATAAAATCAAGTGTTTATATATTAAATAAGACATAACAACTTTTGATTATAAGGTCACAAATAAGCAAAAACATCCTTGTAAACTACATTTGTAGTAACATTAGTAGGTTTACACTCATGTTTATATATTAAATAAGACATAACAACTTTTGATTATGAGGTCACAAATAAGCAAAAACATCCTTGTAAACTACATTTGTAGTAACATTAGTAGGTTTACACTCATTATCTAAAGTTAAAAGCTTCAATCCATCTTTACTTTTAACTTGTGACAAGATAACATAAAGCTGATCATACATAAAAATAGGTTTTTTTAAGTATAAACCGACACTTAACAGAGATTGACCTTAACTTTTGTTTATTGTCATAGCGAAATATACAGTCAAAGAAAATTATCTTCTTTTAGACTTAAAAAGATTACCTAGATATTGAGTGGGTTTGAGGATATTAGTATGAGAAAATTAAGATTTGAATAATATACACTGAAAAGTTATTTGTAATAATTAGATCAATTTCGAATTATCTTGACCCTGTAATCAAATATAGAGATATCGTATTAAATCGGTTTGGATCGGACTATAAATGTTCATAATATCTCTGATTAGTTATTGATTATTATCTATTTAATACTAACTTTAGTAAATCCGTGTATTATACGGGTTGAAAAAATAAAATATTAAATATAATAAAAATTTATGAAGTATAAAATGATAATCTAAAATAAGATGTGATTAAAATTACATATAAGTAATAACTATAAGTAATAAAATAACAATATCAATTTTTAAACTTTTGTTTTAGTTAAACATTTTTTTCAAAACAAACTATATTAAATATGTTATTTTTTAAATTTTTTTATTATAACTCTTAATTTTAATTATTTTTAGTTTATAAAAAATTTACTTTTTAAAAATACCAATTTTAAAATATTTTATATTTTAGAAAAAAGTTAAATGTTTTAGAAAAAAAATTTGAGTGTATAAAAAATTATTTCTAAAAATAACATTAATAAAAAGATATCTTTCTTAATTTATTAAAAAATTTAATCTAAAAAAATTAAAATTATTTAATATTTTTTAATTTAGGTAATTATTTAAGAGGAGAGAGAAGCGGAAAAAATAAACTTAGGGGCCTAAAAATATGTCAAGTGTCCTCTTAAATTACTCTTTTAGTATTATATATATATATATATATATATAAACTTTGAGACCAGATCCTAAAAGAACATACCTAAACGCGCATTAAAGACCAGAGGAATATGCTTAAACACATATTTGAATTGTAAAAGGAAGAAAGTTGCAAAATAAATTTATGAACCAAGTACTACTTGCTATTTGCGGAAAGTTAATAACTGATCATGTCGATTTTTGAGGCACTGATCCTGATTCTTTTTAGTGAAGATACATACTATACATACTTTTTGATAAAACATACCCAAACGTGCAGCATTTTAGTTTTTGCTTTTTTATTTTTATTATTATTATTACTACTGCTACTCTATTATTATTATTATTACTAGATTAACAATATTAACGTTCATAATTTAGAGGTGGTTGGACTCGAGTCGATTACTTTACCATTTGAACCCTATGACCTAAAATTTACTCTTTTTCTCCTTGGGTTATTTTCATTTCTCACAGATATAATTACTACATCAAGGTACAATGTATAACAATTGAAATTTATTATTTGATATTTTAATTTTTTAATTTTCCCTCTATCTATTAATCTATAAAAGTGAAATTAGTTTTATGTCTTGAGACTTTATCAACTTTTTATTTCCATTAATTATATACATTAGGTCTCATATTAATTATCCATCATTTTCATTTAGTTCCTCGAATATCGAGCTAAATATATAAAACCGAGTTTTTTTAAAATTTGAAATGGGAGATAAGAAAACAAAACAATTAAACACGTATTAAAGAGTAGAGAAACATACTTAAACACGTACCTGATTAGGAAAAAAAAAGAAGGTTGCAAAGTGAATTAATGAAGCAAGAATTGCTTGCTATTTACTGTTTTTCACCTTGGTTTATTTTCATTACTCACGGGTATAATTATTACATCAAGGTACGATGTATTAGAGTTGAAATTTATTGTATGATATTTTAATTTTTTTAGTCTTCCCTCTGTCTATTAATCTATAAAAGTGAAATTAGTTTTGCATCCTGAGACTTTATCAACTTTCTATTTCCATCAACTTTATACATTAGATCTCATATTTATTCTCATATCATATTCCTCTGGTATTGAGCTAAATATATATAACCGAGTTTTTTTTTTTAATTTGAAATGGGAGATAAGGAAAAAAAGCAATTAAACACGTATCAAAGCCTAGAGGAACATACCTAAACACATACTTGATTTGAAAAAGAAAGAAGGTTGCAAAGTGAATTAATGAAGCAAGGTATTGCTTGCTATTTATAGAAAGTTAATAATCAATTATGTCGGTTCTTGAAACTTTAATCATGGTTCTTTTTAATGAAAATACATTCTATACATACTTTTTGATAAAAACACACACACGGGTACCAGTTTTGTTTTTGCTTATATATTTTGGACCAAAATGATAAAATGACCAAAGCATAAGGAATGAAATGGTAATTTACTACATTTTGTATATAAATATCACAATATATTACATAACATTACATCTTTATACATTAATTACAATTTTTATTATAATTTGGTTACATAAGCATCATCCAGTTGAACATTAATAATATTTTGATTTATAAACAAATACTTTATACGCTATGGCCTCTTATCTACCCATCAAACTAATTCAGGTTGATTTTCGTAAATTAGACAATACATGATTTTTAAGAATGAATATAAAACTGTTTTTGCCATTAAAAAAATTATATTCTTCGTTTTTTTTAATTTAATACGGTCTTAAAGAATTCCCAAAAGGGACCTGATATCTAGACACCCACAATAATAAATCAACACCCTAGAATTCTATATAAGTCGTATAGCCCTATATACGTTGTATAGGGGGTCGTATAGTATAATATGAGGCGTATAACCCCTCTAACAGCCCCTTAATTTTTTTCTCATATTCAGTGTCGAATTTTCTCGTTTTATGTGTTGTCGACCTTATACATCTCGTATAGGGCTAGACGAGACATGTAGAGGGGGTGTCGATTTGTAAAGATTAATAAATTAACAATATTAACGTTTATAATTGAATAGCCGTTGGACTCGAGTCGATTACTTTGGCCTTTGATTCCTATGGTATAAAATGTACTCTTTTACTCCTTGGGGTTATTTTCATTTCCCACGGGTATAATAATTACATCAAGCCACAATGTATTATGGTTGAAATGTATTGTTTGATATTTTAATTTTTTAGTCTTTTCTCTGTCTGTTAATCTATAAAAATGAAATTAATTTTATGTCTTGAGACTTTATGAACTTTTTATTTCCATCAACTTTATACATTAGGTCTCATATTTTTTCTCCCACTAGTTTCATTTAATTCATCTAATATCGAGTTGAATATATAAAACGAGTTTTTATTAATTTGAAATGGGAGATAAGAAACATAAACAATTAAACCTGTATTAAAGACTAGAGGAACATACCTAAATACGTACATGATTTGAAAAAGAAAGAAGATTGCAAAGTGAATTTATGAAAGCAAATTTTACTTGCTATTTATAGAAAGGTAATAATCAATTATGTCGGTTCTTGAAACTTTACAAATGGTGATCTTTTTAGTGAAGTTACATTCTGTACATACTTTTTCATTTTTGTTTTTGCTTATATAGTTTGGATCAAAAGGCTTAAAATGACCAAACAGTAAGGATTGAAATAGTTAATTACTTTATTTTGTATATAGATATTATACTATATGATTTCACAATATATTACATAACATTACATTTATATACATTAAATTACAATTTTATTACAATTTGGTTGCATTAGCTTCATCCGGTTCAACATTAATAATATTTTAATTTATAACAAATAATTTATAGGTGATGATCTCTTATTTACCCATCAAACTAATATAGGTTCGAGTCTCGCAAATTAAAAAATACATGAATTTTAAGAATGAATATAATACTGTGTTTGCCATTAATAAGGAAATTGTGTTTTAACTTTTTATTATTTATTGCGGTCTTAAAGGATTCTCAAAAGGGACCTGGTATCTAAACACCTGCCAAGTATAAATTAACATCCCAAAATTTTATACGGGTTGTATAGCATTATACGCGTCGTATAAGGGGTCGTATAGCTTTATATGGGCGTATAACCTCTCTGACAGCTCCCTTGATTTTTTCTTTTTATTTAGTGTCGAATTTGGTTATACGCGTCGTATAGGTTTATATAGGGCATATAACTCTCTGAAAACCCCCTGAATTTTTCTCGTTTTTAGTGTTGTCGACCTTATACTGTCACACCTTCAAAATTCATGTGCGGGGTTTTACCGCAAATATGAGTAAACAAAGCAGGATCCAAGTCATTAGTTACTTAGAACGAATCTATATGTAACATTTAAAACAAACCAGAGTTTAAAACTTTAAAACATAGCGAAAGCATTTTGTAAATATTTCAAACCCAAATATTAAAATGTAAAATGCGCAAAAACACGCGCCCAAACCAATATTTGTAAATATGCAATAAACCAAATGTACATCAATGATTGTTTAAAGCATGCTTGACTTGTGAGTGCTCCTTAGGGCAGATGCTAGTAATGACCTGAGAAAGTATACTAAAAGTGTCAACACGACGGTTGGTGAGTTCAAGAGTTTGTAGGTCATCATAAGCAATACTTCAGGTATGTTGAAATTGTGGATACTCTAATGGATGTTGGAGTCAAGCTTGAGAATAAGGACATAGTGAGGAAGTTCATGTTCTCTCTTCCCAGATAATTAACTTACTACTATGTGGCCATCCAGAGAACTGAGACTCTTACTCTCACAGAGTCGTATGGTATCCTTAATGATTACCAGATAGAGATGAACTTGCAAAATCCATCAAGCAGCTCTTCCAACAATCAGCAGAGTTAAACCCTTCATGTGGTTGAAAGGGATAGCAGAGAACGACAACATCATCTCATCTGCTTCCCTGATAACTCACAAAACGGTCCTTTCATCACCTTCCCTAAGACACCAAGGGAGAGCTACATCCAAGAAAGCCCATTCCAAGAGACAAGCTTTGCTCAAGCCTTTGTGTCTGCTGATGAAAGTTGTGGAAACTTTCTCTTCACTCTTGAAGACTTGGATTGCATCCATCCAGATGACCTGAAGTACATGGAAAATTTGGCTCTCATCACTCATAGAGCCAAGAAGTTCTACAAGAGAACAGGAAGGAAGTTCCCAAGTAATATGGCTAGTGGAAAATTTGGACTGGATAAAAGAAAAGTGAAGTGTTACAACTGAAAATGGGACACTTTGCTAGAAAGTGCAAGGCACCAAGGACAAATAGTGGCCAGGCACAATCCAAACCAAACTACACTGATGCAGCTCCCAGAACTGAGAAGCCAAGCTAGTCTAAACAATATGATGTTGTTGCTGTTGAAGAGGGAGGCTTTGACTGGAGCTTTCAGGTACAAGATGCTTCTCCAAACCAAGCACTGATGACTGATCATGAAGAAGCCAAAGTATTAGAACATCTTTGTACTCCTGAATGCATTACTAAAGTTAATATGTATAGGTCTTACAACTTGGAAGTGAGATCTAACCTTAAGTCCTTAAACATTTGAAAAGCTTATTTTAAAAGAGTAGAAAATGATTATAAACTTAAAATTGAAGATTTAGAGAAAACCATTTCTACTCTTAAGCATGAGAATAAAAATTACAGGACTAAAATCAAAGATCTCATAACCAAGTTAACTAAATGCTAGGCTGAGCTTGTGATCAGCAAAGCCAAGGCGAAAAAATGTGTTCTTGAAGAGGAAACCTTCAAGAACATAATATCCTCATCCTTGCATGCAAAAGTTTGTTACTAAAACAGACAGGGACTAAGGTTAAGTGAGATAGCTCCTCCACACACACTCCTATCTGTTAGATCTCCAAGATGTAGAACTTGTCAAGATGAGCTGCCTCCTATTGATCCTATCCAAGAGAAGGATGAAGATGTAGAGGAGATAGTGAAGGATGAACCTGAGGTGAGTGACAAGGGTTATCCTAAGAACGGTCACAATTCTCCGGGAGAGAAGAAAGAACCAGGGATGACCAAGTCTGCAAGGAGAACTTGATAAGGGCAGCCAAAAGAAAGTCAAAGAAAGCCTAAGATATCAAGGCCACCTTCAACTCCAAGCAAAAGCATTTTTCATTTCTACTGGATTTGAAGTGGTAAAGACTAAGAAGCCTACTGCATCATCTGAGAATATAAAGAAGGAAGTGGAAAGTGATCAAGCTCAGCCTCCTAATTTTTAGAAGACTCTCAGAAGCATGCAAACTGAATGCATCATGTGTGGTAGTACGTCTTACTTTGCCAAGGATTGAATCTACAATCCCAAAGGTACTATCCACATGACTAAAAAGAAAACTTCTGAGAAGAAAAAGAAGAAGATAACTATAGAAGGAAAATCTCTTCCCTTTGGAAGTTCCAAAGTGAAGAAGAAGATAAGTGAAAATTTACCTTTGGAAGAAAATTTGGTCTCGAAAGAAAGGAATGCTTTTAAAGTATGGAAGTCTGCTGCAGTGGATGCAAAAGCTTCCAAAGATCCGATCTCTAAAACTTCTAAAGTCATCAAAACTTCCAAATTATTGAAGCCAAGTCTAGTCTTCCTAAAGATGGTGTGGAAGATGAAGGAAGGCCTTGTGACTAAAAGTCCTTTATCAATAACAACAGATGATCCTCAGAGCTTGCATATAGGATCAATTACTGTTGCATTATCTTCAGTTCACTTTAACAAGCCCAAGACCAATGAGGCTTGGGTTTCCAAATGTAACTAACCATCTCTTTATGTGCAAGAAAAGCTAAAGACCAAAGGGAATGTATGGATCATTGACAGTGGTTGTTCCAAGCACATGACAGACAATGGCTCTTTGTTTTAGAACTTTGAGAAAATTGATGGAGGGCCAGTTGCTTTTGGAGGAGAATCAAGTGGTTACATTACTGGAAGGGGCAGGGCCACAAATGGTAAGCTCAGCATTGAGAAGGTAAATTTTGTTAAGGAGCTTAGGTACAATCTCTTGAGTGTATCCTAATTTTATGACCAGAAACATAACATGCTCTTTACTGAGCATGAGTGTATTGTTCTCAAACCCAGGATGGTCATTCCTCAATAGCATATCCTGCTCAGAGTTCCCAGGAAAGAGAACATGTACAAGATGGATTTGCAAGAAACATCCCCTTCAGGAGAAGTTTCTTGCTTTCTATCTAAAGTCAATAGTGATGAGTCATTCCTCTGGTATAAAAGAAAGTGCCATGTAAACTTTAAGAACATGAACAAATTAATTATGAATGATTTGGTAACTAGAATACCAAAGAAAGAGTTTACAAGTGATGACCATTATGTTGCATGCCTAAAAAGGAAGCAACACAAAATGTCTCACAAGCCAAAGGAAACAAACTCCATCACTACTCCCCTACACTTATTACATATGGAGCTCTTTGGCCGCACCAGTGTAATGAGTCTAGGAAGGACCTCATATTGTTTAGTGATCACAGATGATTTCACAAGATATACTTGGGTCTTCTTCCTTAGAACTAAGGATGAGACCCCTGAGATCTTGAAGAGTTTCATTCTGAAAATTGAGAATCAATATGATCATAATGTCAAAATCATAAGATGTGATCAAGAAACTAAATTTATAAACCAAATCCTGTACATTTTGTGATGAGAAGGGTATTTCAAGATAATACAGTGCTCCCAGGACTCCTCAACAAAATGGTGTTGCTGAGAGGAGAAACAGGACACTTATTGAAGCTGTAAGAACCATGTTATCTGACTCTAAACTGCCCATCACCTTCTGGGCAGAGGCAGTCAACACTGCCTGCTATGTGCAGAATAGAGTTTTAGTAGTCAAGACTTATGGTAAGACTCCTTATGAACTATGGCATAAAAGGAGACCTTTTATTGGTTTCCTCATATCATTTGGATGTCCTTGCACCATCTTGAATACCAAGGATCAAATAGCCAAATTTGTTGAGAAATCAGATGATGGATATTTTATTGGATACTCTTCCCAATCTAAAGCTTATAGATTATACAATCTCAGAACTAGAGTAGTTGAGGAGTCAGCCAATATGACCTTCAATGAGCACACACCCAGTGTGAAAGATTCTGGTTTTGATTGGCTATTTGATATTGATTTAGTTACCAACTGTTTTAACAAATCTTATGAAGATATTTCAGGATCTGCAGGTAGCTTATAAACAGAAGATTCTTATCCAAGATTTGAGCTGAGAAGACCAAGTGTTCAAATTACTTTAGCTCCAGTGGTAACTAGCCTTGTAGTTGGAAATTCTGTCAGCACAACCATGACAAATTCTTCAGCTGATACATCTGAGGTGCCTATAAATTCTAGTACAGAGGCACAAAACTCAAATGATGGAATTTCCAATATAGGAGGAGATGGAGGTGGTGATACTGATTAAGAATTTCTAGATGCTAATAACCACTCTATAGAAGACAACATCAATGGTGTAATACACTCATTGGATCAAGTTTCTCTTGATAAGTGTGTTGATGTGGTGAATGACACTCAATCACTAGATCTAAATTTCACTAATTTAGATCTGTCTAACCAACTTGCTGAGATTCCTCAATTAAGAATCCATAAGTCATATCCCACCACAAACATCATTGGAAATGTTAAGACAAGGGTGAGAACAAGAGGACAAACCCATGACAAAAATATTTGTCTTCACTCTTGTTTTTTGTCCTAGATTGAGCCTAAGAACATTGATGAGGCTTTAAAGGATGGAAGTTGGGTTGAATCAATGCAGGAGGAGCTGCTTCAATTCAAGAGACAAAAGGTTTGGAACTTATGTCCTCTTCCTCAAGGGAAGACTATTATAGGTACTAAGTGGGTGTTTAGGAATAAGAAAGATGATAGAGGATTTGTCATCAAGAACAAGGCAAGACTAGTTGTTTAAGGGTACACACAAGAAGAAGGGACTAACTACACTGATGTTTTTGCTCCTGTAGCAAGACTTAAAGCTGTTAGGATATTCCTTGCCTTTGCTGCATCCAAGGATTTCAAGGTCTATTGCGGGACCGGTTAAAGGGATGGTCAATACAATCAGTCTCATAATGAGAAGAGTTTTAGAACATTTAACAGATCAAATGGAGAACCGAGATTGTGTAAATGATACTAAGAACACAAGTAAATAATGAGATAGAACTAAGAACAAAAACAAAGTAATATGGTTTTCAAGGATGCTGTATATTGCTCTCAAGTTCTATTACAAGTGTTACAAAGCATAAAAAGAAATACAAGGACCTGAGATACTTTATACTACATCCTACAGCCGTCCATACTATGATAGCTAGCTAGAAACACTAATCTAGACAACAAGATCAATGTAGAGTCAAAAGGCAGATTGCCTTTTGACTAGTGACTATGACATGACATAGCTCATATCCTTTTCTATTATAAAAGGATAAAAGGTACAAAGTAGGAAGTTACAGACCCAAGACCATAATCTACAGTTTACAAAAGCATGGACTTTTCACCAACTTATATAAGTTGGTGAGTCTTCAGAGTTGCAGCGGAAAGTAAGTCAGCTTTATGAATAAGTATGCTAAATCAATATTTCAGATTCATTAAGCTTGGATCTTAGGATTCATCACGCTCAGATCTAGAAATCAAAATTAAGATGGGTGTATGTGTGTGAATCAAAGAACAAAGAGATGGATAATAATAATGTTATGATTTCATTGATGTTGATAAACAAGTTACAATGAGAATCATAGATGGCTGATGAAATCAAACCCACCCAAAGGAGAGATTTTCCTTGGGTGGTGATTTACACCATGAGAAACACACACAAAAGAACCATAATTGCAAAAATGCACTAGTGGGTCTATTTATATTATTATTACAACATGACCTAATTTTGACTTTCTAATTGTCTTGATGTTGACTTTATCATGTTAAAATGTCTTGTATTGTTGTTTTTGTTATGATCAACTTGGTCTCTAAACTTGTACAATGAGATCTTTAGTTGGTTGTGATTATGATTTGGTAAGCTTTAGTTTATTCCATTGTTGAACCCCAACAATACTCCCCCTAAACTGATGCTTGCCAAACCTTGAACTTGAAGATCTTCTCTGTCACATGTCTTCTAGATCAACTGATGTTGTGACACAATTCACTGATGTTCTCCCCCTCAGATTAAGCTTCTCCTAATATATTTCTAACAAAGGTTAGAATCTCTTGAGAATACTTCTTGGTATTGGATATGGGTTGTATCACTCTTGGATTACAGTTCATATCACAACTCAAGGATTAGAATGTATTAGGCATATGATAAGGCTTTGAACTTCAATAAACAGCATCAGGAACATAAGTCAGTCTTGAAGACACTTCAACTCTTTGTATCTCTGAATTAACTTGATAATGGATGGTTCCAAGTACTTCAGAAAAAGTTTCTAACAGTTGTACAAATCCATGATTAGATCAGTGATTATGTGACCAATGTTGATTTCTTCATTTCTGTTGAATATGAAAATGGATGTGCCTGTTGGTTGCAATCATCCACATTCATGTTTTTCTTTTCTTTTTCAAGTCCTGTTCATCAACTGCTCATAAGCATTTCTTGCAACTCATCCGCATTTCTTTGCTAACTTATCCGCATTTCTTTGCAAAGCATCCGCATTTGTTTGCAAGGCATCTGCATTTGTTTTCAATGCATCCGCATTTGTGCTTAAAGTACCCGCATTTGTTTACAAGTCAACCGCATTTGGTGACAAGGCATTCGCATTTGTTGACAAGTCATCCGCATTTGGTGACAAGTCATCCACATTTGATCAAGCTTCATCCGCATTTGTTTTTGTTCATCCGCATTTGTTTTGAGACTTGAACAAAATTCGATTTCACACTGCAGTGCAGGTCGAGAAATCAGTAGTAGCTTCTATTTCTTCATCTTTTCTTCATTTTTAATGATAATCATGTTCAATTGCATCGAATTTTGAAGGAATAATCCAAGGAATGATTATATTTCTTCAAATCATACCATATTAGAATAGATCTGATGATTTTTCTTTTTGATTTTGAGATGAACAGATGGGTTTTCTTCATTTTTGATGATAATCTTGTTCAATTGCATCGAATTTTGAAGGAATAATCATGAACATGTTCACGATTCTTCAAATCGTACCATAGTTGAACAGATTTGTTGGTTTTTCTTCTGATTTTGGGTATGAACAGATAGGTTTTTGATGAATAGGGACTTTGTTCTTCATTTTTCTTCTTTTCTTCATTGTTCTTGACATCATTAAAGATGAAATCAGATCTGAAAACTAGATAAATCTAGCAACCAACAGCTCTGATACCATTTTGCTAAATCAATATTTCAGATTCATTGAGCTTGGATCTTAGGATTCATCATGCTCAGATCTAGAAATCAAAATTAAGATGGGTGTATGTGTGTGAATCAAAGAACAAAGAGATGGATAATAATAATGTTATGATTTCATTGATGTTGATAAACAAGTTACAATGAGAATCATAAATGGCTGATGAAATCAAACCCACCCAAAGGAGAGGATTTCTCCTTGGGTGGTGATTTACACCATGAGAAACACACACAAAAGAACCACGCTTGCAAAAATGCACTAGTGGGTCTATTTATATTATTATTACAACATGACCTAATTTTGACTTTCTAATTGTCTTGATGTTGACTTTGTCATGTTGAAATGTCTTGTATTGTTGTTTTTGTTATGATCAACTTGGTCTCTGAACTTGTACAATGAGATCTTCAGTTGGCTGTGATTATGATTTGGTAAGCTTCAGTTTATTCCATTGTTGAACCCCAACAAAGTAGATCAAAGAAAGCATGTCATCTCTGTCTTCGAAAGAAATCAGTCTTCACAACAGTAGGCTTTAGAAGACTTTGTCTTTGAAGCTTCGGAAGACTTCATCTTTGGCTTCAAAAGATTTGGACTTTGGCTTCGAAAGATTTTATATTTAGAATATTTTTTGTGGAGAGTGCAAAACTTCTGAAGCAACTTCTACCTTGTACATCAGTGCATGCATGCAGGAAGCACCTTGGTTGTTTTGGCTTCTTTGGTTGCATCAGCCTTCTAATCTTCTAATATAACCTTACAAACTCCTCCTAGGCTGATGCTACCAAAAGAGAAAAGTTATTCAGATATTGACAGTCCTCATTAGAATCAAGACCATACCTTTCTTCATCATCTGGCCAGGATTCCTCAGACTCTCATAATATCTTCTCATGTCATGGAGCTCATGTAGAGGAAGATCAAGCATGTCTTGCTAAAAATAAACATCTTGACCTCCTTGATCTCTGATGACATACCATCTATCTAGATTAGCAGCAAAAGTCCAGGACAAGATGGGTCTTCCATTTGTAAGAGGCTATACTTGAATTGGAGTTGGTTGAGCAGCCTCTTCTTTCACTACCTCAGAATGCTCTGACTCATCCTGAGGTGTAGAGGTGGATGCCTTGGTCTTCTTCTTAGAAACACTCTTCATGGCCATCCTTTTCTTCCTCTTTGAAGTCTTTAACTGAGAGGACTGGTCTTCAGCACTAGGTTGTTCTACTATGTCTCTCTCAACTGGGTTCTCTTCTCTCACAGGTTCAGAAGGAGAGTGAAGAGGACCCTGCTATGGATCAGAAGATGAAGTTAGTTGAGATTCAGCCTTAGGTCCAGGTTGTGTTGTCTTAGGGGGTTCAACCTTGACAACCTCAGGTTGAGTTTGACTTGGTGGAGAATGCAAGTCAACAAGCTCTCCTTTTTTAATCTTCTGCTTAATCACTCGGATAGAGACATTAGACCAAGCCTCCTTCCAGAGAATCCATACAGCTTCAATAAGCTCATCATCCTTTGTCTGTCAACAGACTTCTTTTGGCTTTTTTGGATGATGGCTCTTGACTTAGCAGCTTTTTCCCTTAGTTTTCTCTTAGCAGCCTTTCTTTCTTTGGTAACTTGTTGCTCCAGCTGCTTAAGATACTCGAATTCAACATACTCATATGATAAGGGAAGAAATGCAGATGCCTGATAGAGTCCTGTGGCACTCAAGTAGTTGATCATGTTCAGTCTATCAGCTTCTTCGTCTATTTGAGGTTGTGCAGTTGTCACAGCCTCTTTCTCATTACTTTACTAAATTCGGGAGAGGATAGGAGCATGCTTGTAGAGCCTTTTCTATCTCCTTTCTTCTTGATTTTAAGAAGCAATGCTGCATCATCTACCTCCTTCCTCTACTTGGACAATTCCTTGTCGGCCAGTTCATTCAGTTCATCTAAGGGGAGAGAGAGTAGTTCATCCACATTGTAGTTTTTGGTCCCCAAGTAGTTTATCCTGGCTGCCCTTAACTCATCATCCTGAGTATTTGGCCTGGGGGCAGCCTTGATGGCATCTTCCATGAAGCCTAGAGACCCTTTTGAACTCTCTCCCCTTAGCTTCCTTTTCCTCTCTCTCTCCTCCTCCTCGATCTCCTCAGAGGTCATCTTCCTCTTTCCTTTGTCATGCACAGGCCTTGGTGACTCAGGGTGGAGAGAGCTTTGGCCTTCATTGCTTGGTTCAGCAGTCAAGCTCTGGCCAAAGAGAGGTTGTGAAGCACCTTCACCAGCTGGTGCCTCACTGAGGGTAATGGGTGCTAAAGAAGTTTCTATCTCAACGTTCACAGGTTCAACTTCTGGGCCTTCAGTCAAGACTTCCCCTTCGAAGCTAATCTTAGGGTCCACTTCAACATCTAGTTGACCAAAAATCTCACCTGCTAGCCTCTGTCTATATACTCTTGACCTCAGCTTGAATTCATCTAGTTCCCTTTCTTGAATCCTATCTGCTAATCTTGTAGCTTGTTTGTTTTGACTTGGATTGACAAGTGGAAGATCAATCAGATGGATGCTCTCATAGAAGCTCAGGTTGAAAAAGTTGAGAATTTCTTGTTGACCCTGAGTTCTAGAGATGACAAGAGCTCTTCTATCATTGTCATACCTCCATCCTATGATTGGATTCTCAGAGTGATGAGATGGGGTAGGCATAGCTCTGGGAATACACTCCTCAAACAAACTTTGTATGAGTGAGTCTACATTCATGTAGACTTGGGCAAGTGAGTCCACATTCATGTTGACTTGAGGAGGTTGCTGAGTATGGACTATTGCAAATGAGAGTGGTGAATCCTCAAAGTCCATACTCTGTGAAGAACACCTAACAACTGTGATTGTTTGGACTTTCTCCTCCTTTTTGGTAGTATCACCTTCTTGCATAAGTGAGCTAGGGGTTGGGTCTGTCACATCCACAGGTTCTTGTGGACCTGGTTGAGTTCTCCTAAGTGGTCTATCAGCTATTTTGCCCTTGAGATCGGTGATCTCAAGTTGTTGGTCATTGACCCTCCTTTGTAAGACAGTCACCTGAGATTCCAGGTGACTTATCTTTGAGACTAAATAGGTGCATATTTTTTTCAGTTGTTGCACCTTTAATTTCATACTCCCCTCATCTTCATCAAAAGAATCATGGGGGGATGAGAGAATAGGACTAAGGTCTTCTTCCTCATCACCAGTACTTTGTTCTTGGTTGCTGGATTTCTCCTGTATCATGACAAATTCAAGTGATGTGTCAAGAGGCTAGGTTGCCATGGTTGAGGTCTGAATGATGTAATCACTTGCTGAAGTGAGAGCCTCTTCCATATGGACCTCCTAAACAAGTTTATGGAGATCCACCTTAGTAGTAGGTGGATGATGTAGGCTAGACATGGGAGAAACAGGAGTACTCACCTCTCCTTGAGTAGGGGTGCAGAAGAGAGACTCATGATACTCACTGAAGCCCATGTCTTCATCATCATAGAATTCAAGGTTTGGAATTGGTTGGTTTAGATCAAGAGGCTGGGGATGGTAACTGTCCCCTGAAGGTTGTTCACTAGAGTTTTGAGACTCTGAGTGAAGGCTTAAGGCTGTGGGGGTTGTGAGCTCATCAGGCTGAGCATGAGAAACCTCAGCACTGATCATTTATGAGATGGGAGTGGTTTGTTCCTTAGGAGAAGTGGGAGCTCCAGTGTCCACTTCCTTCTGTATGGGTTATGATATTTTGGCTGTATTGGTGCTAGGAAAGTAGAAGGTATGGGTTCAACACTAGCTGGTGCTGCTAGGTTGTCACCTTAAGCAATGAGCTCTAACATTTTTAGGAAGAGGTTTCTTTCTACTTTTGAGAAGCCAAGAGTTGGCTTCCGCATGGTCTTGAAGATGTCGGGCTTCATCTGTCCCAATTTTAGAATATTACCTGTTCCCCTCAACTGTGAGCCCAATTCACAGTTAAAAATGTGCTGGACATATCTAGGAAACATGTAATACTCTAAGGAGTCTAAGTTTGCAACTAAATTGGTATAGATAAATTTTGAATACCTGAACTTGACCCCCTGAACCATTCCATGGACTATAAAGGAAAGGTCTCCTGGAATGTGGTCCCTACCTCCATGCTTGTTAGATAGACTGTGAATGATGATATGGAGGAGGTATTTCCATTGAGAGGAAACCTTTCCTTTTCTGAAGGTCCTGACTGAGAAGTTACCTTTATAGCCCATCTGCTCAAAGGAGTGGTTAATAGCAGATTTTGGAAAGGACAAATCACCTTCTACATCATCCAGCTGAAGATGAGTGTTTATGGAGGCTGGAGTGATGAAGATTGTCCTCCCCTGCACTATGGCAGACAGTGCCTTCTCCTCATCCATGGTGACCTCTTGGCAGGTCCTCCAGAATTCCAACAACTGATCCTCATAGAGAGGAGGATCAATAAAGAGGGAGGTGAAGTAGTTCGACAAAGAAAGGTAACAGCAAACCTCTGAGAAACCAGGATCTTTCTCCGAGTCTAGCAGAGCAACTTGATTATGTTGCGTGTGAAGATGCATGGAGAAATCGGGTTGGTTTCTGTGGTCAGGGTTGGCCATTTGAGGTAGCTTTACAGAGAAGAAAGATAAGAACAAAGCCGGTTTGTGGGTGAAATTAGGTTAGAGAAAAATGAAGATGAAGAGGATAGTGAAAAGAGGGGGAACCATTGAGAGAATATATATGAAATGGATTTGAGACAAAGTTAAAGCAAAAGAATAAACTTTGAAATCCGAATGTTGGTCCCACCTCTGAAAAAGTGCCCAAAAAGGTAGTTTTCTTGGAAGTTGAAAATCTTCCGAGGTAATTTTGCTTCAGAAGTTTTAAGAAAAAGCTTCCGAAGCCAATTTGGCTTTGAAAGATATTCTTAAGATTTGTGAAAATTTTGCTTCGGAAGAAAAATACTTAGAGAATTTTGCTTCCGAGACATGTTTGGTTTCGGAAGAGATTAAGACTTGGGAGTTTTATTCTAAAGCGAATAAATCTTCCGAGACTTGATTGCTTTTGGAAGAAAATTGTCCTTCAAATACATGTAAGTACTTAGAAGCATATTTAAGCTTCAGAAGATATTCTCAGAATTTCTTCCAAAGGTAAATTTCTTATAAGTAGTTATTTGACTTGAAGACATAATTTTCTTCCGAAGACAACTTGAAATCCTCCGAAAGAAAATATGTTTGGAAAATTTTTCAAAAATCTAAGCAATATCATTTTAAAGATTTTCTTCCAAAATAAACTGGGCTTATGAAGGTGATAAAATAGACAACTTAGGACACACAGGTTTTAGAAATAAAGTTTATTTAAGTTTAAGAAAATCTACTCAAAGTTAATCATCCCAATAGCTGATACAAGATATTTGAATCTCTGTTCATCAAAAGCTTTAGTGAACAGATCAGCATATTGTTCATTTGTGTTAACTTTGACTAGTTTGATTAATCCCTTTTCAAAATTATCTCTAATTAAATGATACCTGATTTTGATGTGTTTTGTCCTTGAGTGCTGCACAGGATTCTCTGTAATAGAGATAGCACTGTTGTTGTCTATATGGATGGGAGTCTCTTTGAAGTTGAATCCATAGTCCAGCATTTGATTCTGAATCCAAAGCACTTGAGCACGGCAGCTTGCAGCAGTAATGTATTCAGCTTCAGCAGTTGATGCAGACACACAGGATTGTTTCTTGTATTGCCATGAGACAATCCTTTAACCAAGGAATTGACATCCCCCAGATGTAGACTTTGCAGTCATGTTACAGCCACCATAGTCACTATCTATATAGGTATACAGATTGAAGTCGGAATTCTTTGGATACCAAAGGAATTCTTTGGATACCAAAGGCCAAGCTTGGGAGCACCTTTGAGATATCTAAGAATCCTCTTGACAACAACTAGGTGTGAAATCTTGGGGTTGGCTTGATATCTTGCACAGATGCATGTGGCAAACATGATATCAGGCCTGCTGGCTGTGAGATACATAAGAACCCAATCATAGCCCTGTAGAGATGTTCATCCATACACTCCCCTTCAAGATCAGGTCCAAGGGAGTGGTTTCTGGCTATGGGTGTCTTAGCAACCTTACAATCAGTCATGTTGAATCTTGTAAGTATGTCTTGTACATACTTTAACTGACTTATGAAGATGCCATTGTCAACTTGCTTCTCTAGAATTCCTTGAAAGAAATTGAGTTCCCCCATGGCAATTTCAAATCTATTCTTCATCAGCCTCTTAAAGTCTTTGCAGAGCTTTGGATTAGTTGACCTAAAGATAATGTCATCTACATATACTTGAACTAGTATTAAGTCATTCCCTATTCCTTTTATGAAGAGAGTTCCATGTATAGTACCCCTCTTGTATCCATGTTGACAGAGATACTGAGATAGTGTCTCATACCACTTTCTTGGAGCTTGGTGCAGCCCATAAAGAGCTTTATCAAGCTTGCAGACATAACCAGGATGATCTAGGTCTACAAAGCCAGGTGGTTGTTTAATATACACCTCTTTATCAATCACCCCATATAAAAAAACACACTTGACATCAAGTTGGTAGACCTTGAAATCCTTGGATGCAGCAAAAGCCAGGAATATTCTTACAGCTTCAAGTCTTGCCACAGGAGCAGAAACATCTATGTAGTTGATTCCCTCTTCTTGTGTGCATCCTTGAACAACTAGTCTGGCCTTGTTCTTGATGACAAGTCCTCTATCATTCTTCTTGTTTCTAAAATCCCAGTTGGTTCCTATGGTAGTCTTCCCTTGAGGAAGAGGACATAGGTTCCAAGCCTTTTGTCTTTTGAATTGAAGCAACTCCTCTTGCATTGCTTCAACCTAAATTCCATCCTTTAAAGCCTCATCAACTTTCTTTGGCTCTATCTAGGACAAGAAGCAAGAGTATAGACAAACACTTTTGTCATGGGTTTGTCCTCTTGTTCTCACCCCTGTATCAACATTTTCAATGATGTTTGTGGTGGGGTGTGACTTGTGGATCCTGAGTTGAGGGATCACAGCAAGTTGATTGGAAAGATCTAAATTAAAGAAATTTAGATCTGGCAATGGAGTATCACCCACCACATCAGCACACTTATCAAGAGAGGCTTGATCCAATGAGTATGTGACATCATTTATGTTGTCTTTTATGGAGTGGTTATTAGCATCAAGAAATTCTTGATCACTGTCACCACCTCTATTTCCTCCTACATTTGAAGCTCCTTTACTTGAGTTTTGAACCTCTGAGCTGGAATTTGTAGGCATCTCAAATGTATCAGCTGAATTTGTCATGTTTGTGTTGATAGGATCTTCACTTGCAGGGTTAGTTACCACTGGTGCTGAAGTAGTATTCTTGCTTGGTCTTCTCAGCTCAAATCTTGGGTCAGGATCTCCTGTTGATAAGTTACCTATAGATCCTGAAACATTCTCACAAGATTTGTTAAAACAGTTGGTAACTAAATAGTGATCAAAGAACCAATCAGGACCAGAACCTTTCACACTAGGAGTGTGCTCATTGAAGGTCACATTGGCTGACTCCTTAACTACTCTAGTTCTGAGATTGTATACTCAATAAGCCTTAGCTTAGGAAGAGTATCCAATATAGTGTCCATCATCTGATTTCTTATCAAATTTGGCTACTTGATCTTTGGTATTCAAGATGGTGCATGGACATCCAAATGACCAGAGGAAACTAATAAATGTTCTTTTTTTGTGCCACAGCTCATAAGAAGTCTTACCATGAGTCTTAACCACTAAAACTCTATTCTGCACATAGCAGGCTGTGTTGACTGCCTCTGCATAGAAGGTGATGGGCAGTTTAGAGTTAGACAACATGGTTCTTGCAGCCTCAATAAGTATCCTGTTTCTCCTTTCAGCAACACCATTATGCTGAGGAGTCCTGGGAGCACTATATTGTCTTGTAATACCTTTTTCATCACAAAATGAATCAAGGATTTGGTTTTTAAATTCTGTTCCTTGATCACATCTTATGGTCTTGACCTTGTGATCACATTGATTCTTAATTTTTAGAATGAAACTCTTCAAGATCTCAGGATTCTCATCCTTAGTTCTAAGAAAAAAGACCTAAGTGAATCTTGTGAAGTCATCTGTGATCACCAAAAAATATGAGGTCCTTCCAAAACTTATTACACTGGTGGGGCCAAAGAGATCCATATGTAATAAGTGTAGGGGTGTAGTGATGGAGTTCCTTTCCTTTGGCTTGTGAGACACTTTGTGTTGCTTCCCTTTCAGGCATGCAACACAGTGGTCATCACTTGTAAACTCTTTCTTTGGCATTCCAGTTACCAAATCATTCTTAATTAATTTATTTATGTTTTTAAAGTTTACATGGCACATTCTTTTATGCTAGAGGAAAGACTCATCACTATTTGCATTAGATAGAAAGCAAGAAACTTCTCCTGAGGGAGATGTTTCCTGCAAGTCCATCTTGTACATGTTCCTTTTCTTAGGGGCTCTAAGCAGGATATACTCTTAAGGAATGACCACCTCGGGCTTGAGAACAATGCACTCATGCTCAGTAAAGAGCATGTTATGTCTCTGATCACAAAATTGGGATACACTCAGTAGATTATACCCAATCTCTTTGATAAAATTTACCTTTTCAATACTGAGCTTACCATTTATGACCATGCCCCTTCCTGTAATGTAACCTCTAGCATATCCTCCAAAAACAACTGGCCCTCCATCAATTTTCTCAAAATTTTGAAGTAGAGAACCATTACCAGTCATGTGCCTGGAACAGCCACTCTCAATGATCCATACATTTTTCTTAGTCTTTAGCTGTTCCTGCACAAGAAAGAAGTGGTTAGTTATATTTGGATACCCAAGCCTCGTTGGTCTTGGGCTTTTCAAAATGATCTAAAGACAATATAACAGTAATTGATCCTATTTTCAAGCTTTAAGGATCATTAGCTGCTGTTGATGAAGAACATTCAGTCACTTGGTATTTCTTCATCTTCCACACCATCTTTGAAATATTGGACTTGACCTTCAACACCTCGAAAGTTTTAATAACTTCGGAAGTTTTAGAGTCTGGACCTTCGGAAGATCTTGCTTTCACTGCAGCAGGCTTCAGTACTTCGAAATTCCTTTCTTCGGAGACCAAATTTTCTTCCGAATGCAAGTTTTCTTTTTCACCTTGGAGCTTCCGAAGGGAAAAGATTTTCCTTCCGAAGCTAGCTTTCCTTCTTCTTCTTAGAAGTTTTCTCTTTAATCATGTGAATAGTACTTTTAGGATTATAGATGCAGTCTTTAGCAAGATGAGAAGTACTACCACACATGATGCAATCCATTTGCTTCCTTCTAGAGTCTTATTTTGAAAGAAAGACTGAACTTGATCACTTTCCACCTCCATCTTCATCTTCACAGATGATGCAGCAAGCTTTTTAGGGTGAGGCTTGCTCTTGAAACTGGATGCTCCAGGCTGTGTAGCAGTGGTACACAGCTGATCAGCCTTTTTCTCTTTGCTAGAATGATTTGGACATGAACTAGAACTCCTGGTATTAGAGTTCATAGTTGAGTCTTCAGCATTCACCACTTCAAATCCTACAGAGATAAACACTTGTTTCTGCTTAGAGTTAAAAGTGGCCTTGATCTCTTGAGCCTTCTTTGATCTCCTTTGGCTTTCCTGACTAAGTTCTTCCTCTTAGACTTGGTCATCCCAGATTCTTTTCTCTCCTTAGGAGAATAGTGACCCTTCTTAGGATGATCTTCTCCACTCTTCTCAAAACCATCCTTCATTATCTCCTTTTCATCCTCTTCATCAATGGGGTCTATGAGGGGAAGCTCATCTTCACAAGTTCCACACCTTGGAGATCTTACAGAAAATAAAGTATGTAAAGGAGCTATCTCAGTAGATCCCAGTTCCTGCTTATTCTGATTTGCATGCAAGGATGAGGATATCATGTTCTTGAAGGTCTCTTCTTCAAGAACATGTTTTTCTGCCCTGGCTTTGCTGATCACAAGCTCAGCATAGCATTCAGTTAACTTAGTGATGAGATCTTTTATCTGAGTCCTGTAGTTGGTATGTTCATGCTTAAAAGTTGAAATGGTTTTCTCTAAATCTTCTATTTTAAGTTTGTAATCATTTTCAGCTCTTTTGAAATCATCTTTTAAGATGTTTAAGGACTCAAGATCAGATCTCATCTTTAAGTTATAGGACCTATATTTGTTAACTTTAGCAATACATTTTGGTGTACAAAGATGTTCCAATACCTTGGCTTCTTCATGATCCACTGTTAATGTTTGGTTTGGAGATGCATCCTCAACCTAAAAGCTCCAGTTCAAGCCTTCTTCTTCAATAGCTACTACAGCTTGCTGCTTGGGCTTCTCATTCTGGGGAGCACCATCAGTGTAGTTTGGTCTGGTTTGTGCTTGGCCACCATTTTTCTTTGGTGCCTTGCACTCTCTAGCAAAGTTACCATTTGGTTACAGTTGTAACACTTCACTTTGCTTTTGTCCAGCCCAAACTTTCCACTGGCTGCATTACTAGGAAACTTCCTCCCTGTCCTCTTGTAAAACTTCTTGGCTCTGTAAGTAAGAAGAGCCATCTACTGGACTATTTCCATGTACTCCAGATCATCTGGATGGATACAGTCTAGGTCTTCAAGGGTAAAGAGAAAGTTGCATGTGCTTTCATTAGTAAACACAAAGGCTTGTGAAGAGCTTGTCTCTTGGAATGGGCTTCCTTGGATGTAGCTCTCTCTTGGTTTCCCCGGGAAGGTGATGAAAGGACCCTTTTGTGAGTTGTCAGGGTAGCAAATGAGATGATGTTGTGGTCCTCTGCAATCCCTTTCAACCACATGAACGGCTGAACTCTGCTGATTGTTGGAGTTACCAGATGGATTTTGCATGTTCATCTCCGTCTGGTAGCCACTGAGGATACCATAAAACGCAGTGAGAGTAAGGGTCTTGAGGTTCTCAATCCTCTTAATGACCACACAATAATGTGTCCATTGTCTGGGATGAGAGGACATGAACTTCCTCATAATGTCCCTGTTCTCAAGAGTTACTCTAACATCGATTAGAGTATCCATAATCTCAACATACCTAAAGTATTGTTGAGTCATGGTTTCACCTGTCTTGAAGGTGAAGTTCTTAAACTTATGCTTCAAGAGGTCCTTCTTGTTCTCTTTTGCTTCATTTGACCCCTCATACATCAGCTTCAGTACATCCTATAGTTGCTTGGCAGTCTTGCACTTCTTGAAGCCTCTGTAGATAGAGTTTGGAGGGCAGTCATGGCCTTCTGATCTATGTCAATCTTCTTCCAGTCTTCATCAAATAATCAGCCACTTCCTTTGCTATAATACCACCACCAGCAGCAGCTGAAGACGTGGATGGTATATGAGGTCCATAGACAACAAATCTCCACATCCTGGAGTCTTGAGACTTGATAAAGCCTTCCATTCTTTGGCACCAAGTATCAAAGTCATCAGAAGTGATCAGTGGAGACTGTCATAGTACCAGTTTCCATATCAGCCTTTGTGATAGCTTCCATTTAAGATGTTAAGTATTTTATGAAACTGAAAGGGATTTAAGATGGCAAGATCTTACAATCAAGTGCCTAAAAAGCTCTGGTACCAATTGCAGGACCGGTTAAAGGGATGGTCAATACAATCAGTCTCACAATGAGGAGAGTTTTAGAACACTTAACAGATCAAATGGGAAACCAGTTTGTGTAAATGATACTAAGAACACAAGTAAATAATGAGACAGAACTAAGAACAAGAACAAAGTAATATGGTTTTCAAGGATGCTGTATATTGCTCTCAAGTTCTATTACAAGTGTTACAAAGCATAAAAAGAAATACAAGTACCTGAGATACTTTATACTACATTCTACAGTCATCCATACTATGATAGCCAGCTGGAAACACTAATCTAGACAACAAGATCAATGTAGAGTCAAAAGGCAGATTGCCTTTTGACTAGTGATTATGACATGCCATAGCTCACATCCTTTTCTATTAAAAAAAGGATAACAGGTACAAAGTAGGAAGTTACAGACCCAAGACCATAATCTACAGTTTACAAAAGCATGGACTTTTCACCAACTTGTATAAGTTGGTGAGTCTTCAGAGTTACAGTGGAAATTAAGTCAGCTTTATGAAAAAGTAGATCAGAGAAAGCATGTCATCTCTGTCTTCGAAAGAAATCAGTCTTCACAACAGTAGGCTTCAGAAGACTTTGTCTCTGAAGCTTCGAAAGACTTCATCTTTGGCTTCAAAAGATTTGGACTTTGGCTTCGAAAGATTTTACACTTAGAATATTTTCTGTGGAGAGTGTAAAACTTTCGAAGCAACTTCTATCTTGTACATCAGTGCATGCATGCAGGAAGCACCTTGGTTGTTTTGGCTTCTTTGCTTGCATTAGCCTTCTAATCTTCTAATATAACCTTACATCTACCAACTTAATGTCAAGTGTGCCTTCTTATATGGGGTGATTGATGAGGAAGTGTATGTCAAACTTTGCAAACCCATATCATCCTGATTATGTCTACAAGCTTGACAAAGCTTTTTATGGGTTGCATCAAGCTCTAAGGATATGGTATGAGACACTATCACAGTATCTCTGTCAGCATGGATACAATAAGGGTACTATTGATAGAACACCCTTCATTAAAGGAACATGAAATGACTTGATGCTGGTTCAAGTTTATCTAAATGACATCATTTTTGGGTCAACTAATTCAAAGCTTTGCAAAGACTTTAAGAAGCTGATGAAGAATAGATTTGAAATTAGTTCCATGGGGAAACTCAATTTCTTTCTAGGAATTCAAGTGAAGTAGGTTGATAATGGCATCTTCATAAACCAGTCAAAGTATGTGCAAGACATACTTACCAGATTTCATGTGAGTGAGTGCAAGGTTGTTAAGACACCCTTAGCTAGAAACCACTCTCTAGGACCTGATCTTGAGGGGGAGTGTGTTGATGAACATCTATATAGGTCTATGTTTGGGTCTCTTATGTACCTCATAGCCGACTGAGTGCAAGGTTGTTAAGATACCTTTTGCTACATGTATTTGTGAAAGATATCAAGCCAACCCCAAGATGTCACACCTGGTTTCTATCAAAAGAATTATCAGATATCTCAAAGGTTCTCCCAAACTAGGCCTTTGGTATCCAAAGAATTCTGACTTCAATCTGTATGCATATACAGATAGTGACTATCGTGGCTATAATATGACTACAAAGTCTACATCTTAGTGATGTCAATTTCTTGGTGGAAGGATAGTCTCATGGCAATGCAAGAAACAATCCTGTGTGTCTACATCAACTGTTGAAGCTGAATACATTGCTGCTGCAAGCTGATGTGCTCAAGTGCTTTGGATTCAGAATTAGATTATGGATTCAACTTCAAAGAGACTCCCATCCATATAGACAACAACAGTGTTATCTCTATTACAGAGAATCCTGTGCAGCAATCAAAGACAAAGCACATCAACATCAGGTATCTTTTGATTAGAGATAATTTTGAAAAAAAATATAAAAGTAGTCAAAGTTCACGCAAATGAATAATATATTGATCTGTTCACAAAAGCTTTTGATGAGTAGAGATTTAAGTATTTTGTATCAGCTACTGGGATGATTAACTTTGAGTAGATTTTTGTTAAACTAAATCAAGATTATTTTTGAATAGGTGTTGTCTTAAGTTGTCTATCTCATCACTATATAAGTCCAGTTTACTTTGGAAGAAACTTTTTAAAATGGATATCTCTTAGAATTTTGATAATTTTGGATATATTTTCCTTCGAAAGACATCAAGTTGTCTTCGAAAGAAAATTATATCTTCAAAACAAATAACTACTTCTGAGAAATCTACCATCGGAAGAAATTTCTTTTATATCTTCCGAAGTTTATATTTGTCACCAAGTAATATGTGTTGAAGGACTATTTTCTTCCAAAAGCAATTAAGTCTCGAAAGCTTTATTCTCTCTTTGAATAAAACTTCTGATATTTGATATCTTCTGAAACAAAATTTGTCTAAGAAGTAAAAATACTTTAAGTATTTTTCTTCCGAAGCAAAATTCTTGAAAGACTAAGGAATATCTTTCAAAGAAAGTTGCCTTTGGAAGTTTTTCTCAAATCTTCCGAAGACAAATTACCTTCAGAATATTTTAGACTTCTAAGAAAACTACCTTTTTAGGCACTTTTTCAGAGGTGGGACCGACATCCGGATTTCAAAGTTTATCCTTTTGCATTAACTTTGTCTCAAATCCAATCCATATAAATATACCTTTAATGGTTCCCCCTCTTTCATCTTCTTCTTCATCTGTAAAAGTTTATAACCTAAATTCACCCATAAACTGCCTTTGTTGTTATCTTACTTCACTTCTAAGCTACTAAAAAATGGCCAACCCTGATCCCCGAAACCAACCCGATTTTTCCATGCAGTTACACAAGCAACACAACCAAGTTTCTCTGTTATCATCTGAGAAAGATCCTGGTTGCCGCTTTTTGTCTCTTTCAAACTACCTCACCACAGTTACCATTGACCCTTCCTTGTATGAAGATCAACTATTAGAGTTCTGGAGAACCTGCGAAGAGGTCATCTTGGACGGTGAGAAGGCACTATCTGCCATAGTGCAGGGGAAGACAATTTTCATCACCCCAGCCACCTAAACTCACATCTGAGGCTGGATGATGAAGAAGGCGAATTGTCCTTCCCAAAATCTGCAATGAACAACTCATTCCGGCAGATGGGCTATGAAGGGGACTACTCTGTAAGAATCTTCAAAAGGGTAAGGTTTCCTCCCAATGGAAGTACCTCCTCCATGAATTGATAATGACCATAACGAGTATGGAATGCGGTTTTCGAGATGTCTTCCTCTCTAACTCTTAGTTGATGGTAGCCAGACCTCAAATCAATCTTAGAATAATAGCTTGATCCTTGAAGTTGATCAAACAGATCATCTATGCGAGGCAAAGGGTATCGATTTTTTACTATAAACTTGTTCAATTCCCTGTAGTCGATTCACATTCGGAATGTGCCATCTTTTTTCTTAACAAAGAGAATAGGGGCTCCCCATGGTGATGAGCTTGGTCGAATAAATCCTTTATCCAACAGTTCTTGAAGTTGTGCTGATAATTCCTATAGTTCGTTCGGTGCTAACCAATAAGGTGCTCTCGCAATTGAGCTGCTCTGGGAGTCAAATCTATCTGAAACTTGACTTGATGATATGGTAGTCCAGGCAGATCCTCTGGAAACACCTCTGGAAAATCACGAACTACCAGAATATCCTCTATCTTCTTTTCCTTTTGCTATTTGTCAGTCACAAGGGCTAATATGGCTAAGCGACCCTTGCGTAGCCACTTCTGCGCTTTCATAAATGATATGATGCCTATCACTGCACAACTCTTCGCCCTTAACCGAGAGAATTTGTCCACCCAAGAGAGAAATACGAATGACCTTCTCATGACTAATGACTTCCGCCTGCTTCTTAGACAGCCAATCCATACCCACGACCACTTCGAAACTCCCAAGTGTAACAGGCATAAGATCAATGTGGAAAGTATGACCAGAAAGTTCTATCTTGCAACCCTTAAGGATATGCGTAACGTGAATTTGCTTACTATCAGTTAATTTACGGTATATTTGGATTCCAACGTAGAAGGCATATCACTTAAGAGACTACTAAACTAAGTAGAGATAAAACTTCTATCAGCTCCGATATCAAATAGAACAGTAGCATAACGACTATTAACAGGAAATTTACCAGTAGTAGGATCGTTTAGAGCCTCACCTGTACCCATGACAAAGGCTCTTCCTTTAGCTCCACCATTGTTACCACCATTGTTGTTGCTATTGCCATTGTTGTTATTGTTTCTACCGTTGCCAGCACCATTCCTATTTTTCTTTAGCTGAGGAAAGTTCCTCTTGTAATGTCCTTCCTTCTAACATTTAAAACAACCTTTAGGTGTTTCCTAAGTCTGCTGGGGCTTTTTCATTAACTCACCACGGCAATCCTTTGTTGCTTGTCCTGCTTTCCCACAACGTTGGCATCAAAATTTATCACACCTACCAGTGTGGTGGTAACTGCATCAGCTGCACTTTGGATACTTCCCCATGTATCCAACTTGTCCTTAAGTTGAGGAAGTTGACTGATTAAAGTTTCAATTATTGTTGAACCTTCTTTGCTGCTGCTGTTGCTGGTTGTTTGACGACAAGCTCTTGTTTCCAGATTTATCCCACATGCGTTTGTTGTCAGGCACGCTTGCAACAGCGCCCCGTTTGTGTAACTTTCCTTGCTCCGCCGCTTGGTCCGTCAGCTTGTGAGCTAGCCGGATAGCCTACTGGATAGTGATGGGATTTGAAGCTGTCACCAAGCTTTGTAATTCAAGCACCAACCCACGCAAGTAGAGCTCGATCCTCTTGATTAGCGAATTTATAATTCCAGGACAGAGAGTCGCCAACTTGTGAGACCAAGTAGTGTTGGCCTCGATCTTAGATCCCTCTATCTTTACCTTCCAGAACTCAGCCTCTAACTTCTGTACTTCATCATGAGGAAATACTCCTTCATCATCATAGCTTTGAACTCGTCCCATGGCAAAGCATTGGCAATCGCTTGACCCAGCATCTGAACTTGAGCATTCCACCACGAGAGCGCTGCACCTCTAATGTTCTCGTGGCATATTTCACTTGGTCCGCCGTAGGACAATTACACTTTGCGAAGACCGATTCGGTCTTCTCAAACCATCGTACCAATCTCACAACTCTTTCAGCTCCACTATAGGTATGGGGCTTACAATCCATGAACGCTTTGTACGTGCATGCTGGCGGTCCTGAATTAACAATTCGGAATGTTAGTCAAACAAACCGATTAACCGTTTAACAGAATATTTGCGTACTTGATGACTAGGGTCATCATTACCTCTAAACTGGGTAGCTTGAGTGTTAACCGTTGCCTGCACGTGTTGGTTAATGAGAACTGCTAATTTTGCTGGGGTCATGTTCACGACACCGGCACCACGTCCACGACCTCTTTCGCGTCCTCTACCACGTCCGTCCATTTTTTACTTTATATTCACAAATACGATAATGAGTAACATCCAACATATTAATCTCATTTAGGTATAGTAAATAATAAGAAACATGAATTTCATCAACCACAACATTTATAACCAAAATAATAACCCATGTCAAATAAATTGTAAGTAACTCAAAATATCCAATCAGTGTCAAAATTTCAAGTTTTTTAGTTGGGTGGGAAACAACCCTTCCCATATAGGTTTTAAAAAAACACCATGTAGTCCAAGTCAGATGAATAAAGGAAATCAATGTATCACTTTAGACCCATCACTGTCCTCCTCCATCTCTTCCGGTTCCTCCTCAAGTTCCTCCTCCGGTTTTTCCTCCGGTTCTTCCTCCAGCTCTTCCTCTGGTTCCTCCTCTAGTACCTCCTGAGGCTTCTCCATTGGGGCCTCCTGAGGCTCGAGCTGATTTTCTAGCTCATGTATACGTACTATAGCCTCATGAAGTTGATCTCGTGTGCGTTCATGGTTGTCGTCAACTCAGCAACCTGTCCATATAGAGTCTGAATCTCTCCTGTCCGACCATCCTGATGTCCTTGCATATCAAGCCACGAGTATTCCATCTCTTCGTACACCTTCTTGTCGTACTCGTGTCGCGCGTCCAGCCACTCAAATTTCTCCTTGACGTCCCAACGCAATCTATCATGAGAGCCCACCACGGCAGCGATAGCCCCTAGGGGAGTCACAAGGTAGAGGAAGTAATATGGAATTTCTTCCAATGGAAGGGATCAAGTATGGAACACACTCCTTTTCTAGCATCTTGATCAGTGCGGTATGGTACCATGTCCAATTATCAGGATCATGTCCCGTTCAATCATAGGTTCGCCCGGATGGTACGTATCAGGCATAAACATAGAGGGTTGAGAACAAGGACCCATAGATGACGAAGGGACAATAGGAACCTTGGGTTCCTTTCCGGGTGCTTGTCGAACAGGGGATGAGGATGATGATGATGCCATACTGCAGTGTACGTGATGTGCTTGCCAATGAGTATACAATAAGGGAATAAGTAAACGAGTAACTAACTAACTGTGTGCGGTTATAGACTAGTGTCTATGCAACCTAGTTCCCTATAACCAATGGCTCTGTTACCAATCTGTCACGCCCTCAAAATCTACGTGCAGGGTTTTACCGCGAGGCAAGTGAACAAACCAGGATCCAAGTCATTAGTTACTCAGAACGACTCTATATGTAACATTTAAAACAAACCAGAGTTTAAAACTTTGAAACATAGCGGAATGTTTTGTAAATATTTCAACCCAAATATTAAAATGTAAAATACGCAAAAACACGCGCCCAAACCAATATTTGTAAATATGCAATAAACCAAATGTAAATCAATGATTGTTCAAAGCATGCTTGACTTGTGAGTGCTCCTTAGGGCAGCTGCTAGTAACGACCTGAGAAAGTATACTAAAAGTGTCAACATGACGGTTGGTGAGTTTAAGAGTTTGTAAGTCATCATAAGCAATAGCGTTTGTAAAATATAAACAAGTGTATTGAAATAGATAGCTAGTCTAATTTTATTGGTAATAACCATAGTGATTTCGCGATCGACGTTGACTATATTCGTTTGTTTGCCTTCTGCCACGACATACCAAGTCGTGATGTTGTTAGTCGTTTAGGAAAATATTGCACCCGCTTGACCTCCAGTCGTACAGGTGGGGTTTGTCAAACCCAGTAATACTACCCAAGATTTCCCACTAATTTCCTTAATTTACGATCTCAAAGTGTAAGGGCTTTTGATAGTATAACACTCTGTGTTATACTGAACACAAGTTATAATAGTAAAGCGTTTTAAAATGCAGGAATGCTTTCTCTCCCAAAAAGAGAGTAAATAAAACTAGAAAGACAACCCGTCAAAGGTTACCTAGAACACGTGAGTACATAAGTACGTGTAACCAAAAATTTAACAACCCTAAGTGCTCAATAAACACATTGATTTGGAAAACAAAAACTCATTTGACCTAGTTGACCCGTTGGTGACATGTTAATTAAAATCTTGTTTGACCAAGTATAGAAACTCATTACACATGATTATCATACAAGTTATCCACGTATGCCATATTATAAATCTTAAGTTCTATCAAGATCATCATATCAACATAGATTATCATACAACACGTAGGAATCCTAGCCGAACATCATGCTCAACATAAATATAATTAAATCCTAATTAACATATCATACATTGAGTTGAATCATACACTACATGCCAAGTGAAGCCACTCACGACTTCACACCCTAAAAACTGCCAATCATACTAAGTAGAGGTCTCATATTCTCACGCGTGTACGATGCTTATTATCACACATCTCAACATGATTCATACCAATTAGCATACATAACCAGGATCTACTATAATCCCAAACATGATTCCATAACCTTCTAATATAAACTCAACACTTGTGCAATATTTCATAAAACCTAGATTTCTCAAATAATCCATCAAGTATCCATATGACCCAAGTAACGCATTCCAATGCATTAGACATCATCAACAAGTATTCTAGCATGATCCTAACATCATAAACATGTCCAATTCACAATATCCAATGCTTCACATCAATAAAGTTTCCCTTTCGGGAAAGTAACACCAAAAAACCAATCTATCATCCAATTCAATCATGAATTCATCAATATTATGCCTAATCTAGTTCATAGCAATCATCTAAACATGATAAACATCAACAATTCATCAAAATTCCCAAATCTCATGCACACAAGTTACTACTTATAGTAAAACAACACGTCAACTCCATGAATTTCTTGCATAATCCACGTAAAATAGCATCAATGCAACACAACTAACATCATAACGACATCCAACATCAACAATTTTGACTTTATATATGTTAATTGGATTAGGGTTGTTCTTGAATCAAAAACTATGAAAAACTAGTCAAAATCTTACCTTAAATTGTGTAATAATCAAAGATTATGCTTGCTACAATGTTGTAATGACCATAATAGCTTAAAATCGAATGTTCTTGGTGTTCAAAAGCTTGAACTCACAAGGATGGAGGTGTGGGGATGTGGTTTACGGCCGAAGAGGGTAATGGGGGTTAGGGTTGGGTTTTTACTAATATTAAGTTTAGTAGTTTTACAAAATTAACCCCTCTTTGATTACCTTTTGTAAAAATTAACCTTTTTAACACTTTTTAAATGGTTTTAACTACAAAACACATGAACTATTATTAATTAACAATAAAAATCATATACTCCAATTAACAACAATACACATAGATCATATTTCATACGTTGACATATTATAAAGTAAAATTCATAAATAATATTTAAAATTCATGAATCACATAACCACATAAAAATAATCAAAATTATCAATTAAGTTATTATAAGTTAACCAATATTAATCACTATTAAGTTACCGACGTTCAACGACAACTAGTGCGTGCTCCGACACGTGTATGCAAAACCTACCGGAACTAATGGAGTTTGGCAACGGAAAATTACCGGATGTTACATACACGCCTCGTATAGAGCTATATGAGGCGTATAGGGAGTGTCAATTTATAAAGGTTAATAGAAAAACAATATTAACGTTCATAATTGGATGGTCGTTGGACTGGAGTCTATTACTTTGCCTTTTTAACCCTATGGCCCAAAATTTACTCTTTTTCTCCTTGGGTGGGTTATTTTCATTTCTCACGGGTATAATTATTAGATAAAGGTAAATGTATTACAGTTGAAATTTATTGTTTGATATTTTATATTTTCTAATCTTCCCTCTGTCCGTTAATCTATAAAAGTGAAATTAGTTTTACGTCTTAAGGCTTTATCAATTTTATTTCCATCAACTTTATGCATTAGGTCTCAAATTTATTCTCCCAACATTTTCATTTAATTTCTCTAATATCGCGTTAAATATATAAAACTGAATATTTTAATTTGAAATGGAAGATAAAAGACAAAAACAATCAAACGTGTAGTAAAGACTACAGGAACATATTTAAACGCGGACCTGATTAGGAAAAGGAAGAAGGTTGCAAAGTGAATTTATTAGGCAAGTATCACTTGCTACCTATAGATAGTTAATAACCAATTATGTTGGTTCTTGAAGCTTTAATTATTGTTCTCTTAAGTAAAGATACATTCTATACATACTTTTTTATAAAACACACCTACACCGGTACCATTTTTATTTTTGTTTATGTATTTTGGATCGAAAGGTTTAAAATGACCAAACCCTAAGGACTGAAATAGTAATTTACTCTATTTTGTGTCATAGATATTATATTATATCAAATCACAATATATTACATGACGTTACATCTATATACATTATATTACAATCTTATTACAAGTTGGTTAGATTAGCTTCATCCAATTGAACATTAACTATAGTTTGATCTATAAACAAATAATTGATAGGTAATGGCCTCTTATTTACCAATCAAACTAATGGAGGTTCGAGTCTTGCAAATTAGATAATGCATGAATTTTAAGAATGAATTTAACTTTGTGTTTGCCATTAATAAAAAGAGAATGGTTTAAATAAAAAGTCTCATAAAATCAAAAATATAAGAAGCAATCTCAACCATTAACCTACTTAATAAATGTTTAAGATCAAATTATAGTGAAAAAGTTTGTTATATGGGTAGTTTAGTCATAACCATTTTTGTTGATTTTTTAAGTTCTCTCATTTTTTTAATCGCTCAAAATTTTTATATATCATATTTATTTTTTTATTAAAATTACACCATAAAAATGAGTTTTTTTGTCTTTAAAACGAATATAGTATTGTTTTATAAAAATATAATAGTTTTTTTTACATTTTTAAGCTCATATGATTTCTGTTCGTCATTGTGTCTTTAATGTAGTTTATTGTGTGTTTTTGTTAGCTATTGTGTGTTTTTTATTCCACTGTGTACTTTTTTAAATGATGAATTCTAAAAAAATATAATGGTAGAATAATATTATTGTATATTTCTAGTATGTAAAACACAATAATAAATTAACAACTATTTAATCTAATACATTAAAAACAATGATAAAATAACATGATGTCATTATGTTTTTTTATTATTATTGTGTTATCTTAAACACTATAAGTTTTGAAAATTAAATTGATGAAAATATATATTGTGTTTATATCTAACTGTAAAATACAATGATAAATAACAAGTTTTTATAATCTACAGAAACAATAATAAAAATAACACAAAATGATCTAAAACGCAAACAAAATGACGAATATATATAACAAATGATGTTAAATATTTGACATAATGAATGTATAAGACACAATGAACGTATAAAACACAATAAGCTGATTTATTTGACACAATTACCAAAATGTCCTCATTTTTAAAACAATAGAATAACAGCTGTCAAACCAAAATCTTCCTTAAGCTTTTTAAATTAAATAATTTTTTTACTATAACATTACCTTATAAAAGTTACGTTCTTAATTTTTTTATTTAATGTGGTCTTAAAGAGTTCCCAAAAATATATTAACTTAGGGCTGCAAACGAACCGAACGAACACGAATAAAGCCTTGTTCGTGTTCGTTCGTTAAGAAATATACTTGTTCATGAACTGTTCACGAACACTTACCGAACGAGATTTTTTGTTCGTGTTCGTTCATTAAGAAAATGAATATGTTCATGAACTGTTCACGAACACTTACCGAACGCAAATTAACATAATCAAAAGCAAACAAACACAAATAACTGTTCATGAACATGACGGACACCAAAAAACTCATGAACACAAACGAATACAAATGAATATAGATTTATTTTAGAATAAAATTTACATTTTTATTACAAACATTACACAAAATCAATCAAAAATAAATAAGTACTTAACATAAATATCAAAAAATACTTGATATAATAGTCATAAAAATAACTGACACAAAAATAAGAATATAAACGAACACATTATCGAACATTCACGAACAGACATTAACGAACATAAACGAACACATTATCGAACGTCACGAACATAAATGAACGAACACGGCTTGTGTTCATGTTCGTTCGTTTAACTAAACGAACGGAATTTTCTTGTTCGTGATCGTTCATTTACTAAACGAACGAACATAAACGAACTTCCCGCCGAACGGTTTACGAACTGTTCGCTGAACGTTCAGTTCGTTTGCAGCCCTATATTAACTTATAAACTCTAGGGAACTTAAGAAGACATTAGTTTATATTGAACGGGCAAGAACACCATTAACTAATTGGGGTTTATGTCTTAATCCTTTCTTCAAATATATAAAGGACATATCCCAAATTGAACTCAGAGTTTCACCCGATCGTTGTCATAACTCATAAGCATCATCAATTAGCAGCAATCAGTGAATGCTGTTGCTGCTACTGCTGCTATACGATCGCAATTGAGAACTTCAATCGCATAATACAGTGAATGAAACTATATGGAAGGCATTGGTGGTAGCAGAAATCGGAGGTTTACGACGTCAAGCAGCGGCAGCAATGGTGGTAGTAGACAACCGCTGTGCGGTGGTCGGCGGAGAGTGGTTGCTACAAAGCGAGGTGGCTGGAGCAACCCATTGGTGGTTAACAACACCGTCAAAAAGCTTCAACAACGCGAAATTACATCCAGCCCTCATCGTTCCGCTTCAATCACCAAATCGCTACTCCGATTTCGCAACTTCCGGTTGACGGTAGTCATCTCACGCCCTACCTTCTGTTCTTCATTACTTCTTTTTTCTTTCATTCAGTTGGTTTCTGCTATTAAGTTTGTAAATTTTTTTGATGATACTGATCGTATGGATCCTTCTTGTGATTCTGGATCAAACAGAAACGACAATTAGTCGTCTTTTTTCTTCTTTTGATCGATTAAACCGTGTTACATAAGCTAAATTCAACAAAATATGATTTTGAGAGTTTGCTGTAGTGTAGTTGATTACTTACTATGGATTAAGCAACATGATCAAGCTAACATAATCATGATTTAGATTTGTAAACATCATTAAATATGATTTTGTGATGTTACTAAATTTTCATGTAAGGTGATTAACACTTGTTTTTGCTAGATAATTAGTAAAGAGAACCTATGTGAGACAGATGAAAGTTTAAACTCTATGCATGATATGGCTATTTTCTTTTTATGATGTTTTCTATTATATTTTTCTTGCCAAATTGGGAATGTGATTATATTTAATCTGAGGGGAGCGGTAGAATATAGAATTGGAGTTAGGATTTAATTTTGGTGTCACATTTTTGTGTACCTGCTGATCCATTTGATCTAGGTTATATATTCATGGTTTTGACCTGTTAATCTACACAGCTTTGAACCCTGAACATTTGCACTGAGCACTATATCATGTTTTATAATCAAGAGAAATGTTTCGGGAAGGCATATGAAAGGGGATGTGTGTGCTATAGGTCTGCATAATATTCACTTGTGTTCTTGAACCCTATTTCTTTTAAAGATTTTAGTTTGGTTTCCATCATGGCGGCAAGTCATATTCTTCTCACATGTTAACATCTTTGTTAATATATATATATTTTTTTCCTGATGTGCTTTGTTTCTAGCTTTATTTAACCACCCCTGCTTGCTTGATCCTTGTCTTTCTTACAGCAAGGTTAAATTTTTTTGATTATTATCAAGTTATTGTAAGCTTTTTCTAATCTTCTATTAATTTGGATAATGAGATGATAACAAACATTAATTTTTAATTGCTATTCTCACAGAAGCATGATTTCTAGAGCTTTGACTTTGCTGTAGTTAGGCAACATATACATTGGAAGAACACATAAGTACACAAACAGTCAATCGTAAAATGTTACGCATGATATAGGACTATATTCGTTTTACAATATTTCTATTTTCTTTTTCTGGCCAAATTGGGAATGTTGATACTTATTCAGTCTGATGGGAGAAATAGAAGAGAGAATTGGAATTAGAATTTAATTTAGATGGCACTCTTTTCTGTGTAGCTGCTGACCCACTAGATATACATTATATATTCAAGGTTTAGACAAGGGAATTTACATATAATTTTGAATTTTGAAGATTTCCACTAAATAGTGAATAGTGTATCTTGTTTTATAATCAAGATTAATGTTTTTGATGGGCGTGTGAAAGGTGATATGTCTGGTTTTAGGTCTGCAAAATATTCACTTCTGCTATCGAGGCTTATTTCTTTTAAATTATTTCGTGTGGTTTCCATCTTGGTAGATAAGGTAGATTCTTCTCAGATGTTAACATCTTTCTTAATATTTTCTCTTCATTTGATGTGCTTTGTTTTTGGTTTATTCTCCCCACCTCTACATGTTTGAAGATAGTCTTTTATATAGTAAGGGTATAAACTTCTGATAATAATTAAGTAAAAGTGAGTTTTTTTGTATTCAATGAATTTGGACGATGATTAGAAACATTGTTTTTTATCTACTAGTGGCACAAGAGCATGATTTCTAGAGCTTCGACCAGATTTTTAGTTTTTACCCAACGCAACCGTGGATGCCCCATTCTTTTTTTACACTACTTTATGTTTCGAATAGCTTCTTTCTCATCGGATATTAGGCCCAAACTGTGCCCCCGGCAATAACTAGGTGTAAAAGTTAATATAATACACACGCATGCTTGCTTACGAATGCGTGAGAGAAGGAGAGAGAACGGAGGAAAAAGGGTGGGGGGGATCGGGTAAAAGTGGTACACGTTGACATGTGTTTATAGTAACATATGAACCATATTCATATCTAACATATTGATATGGCTAGTCATTATAGTCTATTGTAGTTAAACAACATACACATTTGAAGGACACATATGCACACAAACAATCAATTGTTATATCCTAGGCATGATACATGGCTATCTTCATCAAATCGGGAATGTTTAAAATTATTCAATGAGGGGTGCAAAAGAAGATAGATTTTTGGATTTGGTTTAGGTGTCACTTTGTTTCTATGTACCTTTTGACCCATCGACATACATGATAGATTCATGGTTTGACCTGCTAATGTTCAAGTAATTTTGAACCTTGAACATTGACACTAAACACTATATCATGTTCTATACTCAAAAGTTATGTTTTAGGAAGTCGGTTGAAAGGTAATCTTCCGGTATTAGGTCTGCAAAATATTCACTTTTGTTGCATTTTGAAGTGTGGCTGCGTACTAGAATCTGCAATCTGATCAGGAACAGGAATTTGGGACTGGAACGTGGACAAGAATAGGACCTCAGTTGGCTAGAAAGGATGGCAATTGGCTGGAAAAGGACCGCAATCTCGAATGGGAACACGTAGGAGCCGCTGTCTAGGGTTTGTGTCAGGTGCAAAGATTGCCTGAAAAAAAGATTCCATATGGAATAACCTAGATCTGGAACAGAACAGGAAATCACTGACAGAAATCGATGGACAGGAACCAGGACTACGAAGAACTAAGGCCTGAACTGTGAGCACATAGCTTGAAGTAACGCGTAGTTTGAAGAAACTTGATTTAGTTTATTGAATTTCTTTTGCAATTTCTATTCTTGATGCCTCTCTTTCAATGAATTAAGTGTGGTTTCCATCTTGGCACATAAGCCGGATTCTTCGCATGTTTCCTTTTCGTTTCAATGTAATTTGTTTCTAGTTTCGTTTCACCATTCATGCCTATTTGATGCTAGTTTTTATATAGTTAGTGATTTATTTTCTAATAATAATCATGTTAAAGTATGAATATGATATGAAACATTGGGCTTTAATTGTTACCCTCACAAAAACATGACTACTAGACCTTCTACTTTGCATTTTAAATTTTACTCTACACAACCATGTATGTGGTATTTTCACCACCCCTGCTTGTTTGAAAATAGTCTTTTATATGGTAAGGGTATAAACTATTTTTTATAAGAATCAAGTTATAGTAGGTTTATTTTTTTGTATTCTCTTAGTTTGGAAGGTGATAAGGAAATGATAAGAAACATTGATTTACATCTACTAGTGTCACAAAAGCATGTTTCTTAAAGCTACAACTGCATTTTATTTGTACTCAATCCAACCATAAATGTCCCATTCTTTTTTTTTTTAAATAGCTTTTGTTTTGAATAGCTTCTTTCTGATCGGAGATTAGGCCCTAATTGTGCCCCCATGCTATAACTATGTGTTAAAGTTATAAGTATAATGCACATTCATGCATGTTTATGAGCGCATGAGAGTGGGAGGGACGTAGGGAAAATGTATATAATTTTATGTGAATGTGTCACTAGATATATTAAACTGTATTAATATCTAATATCTTGATATGGCTAGTTATTACCGTCTATTGTAGTTGAACAATATATACATTTGAAAGGCACATATGTACACAAACTATCAATTGTATCCTAGGCATGATATGTGACAATTTCTTCAAATTAAGAATGTTTATATCTATTTAACGAGGGGAGCAATAGAAGATAGAATTGGAATTTGGATTTGGTTTTAGTGTCACTTTGTTCTATGTACCTTATGACCCACTCAACGTACATTATCTATCCATGGTTTGACTTGGTAATTTACACGTAATTTTGAACCTTGAACATTTGCATTGAACACTATACATGTTTTGTACTCAAAAGTTATGTTTTTGGATGGCCTTTGAAAGGCGATACTTCTGGTATTAGTGTTAATAGTTGAATTCTCTCATGATTTCATTCCATTCACTATTCGAATATCTATAATATTGCCAAATTAGATATTTTGGGAAAAGATAATTAGACAATAATACAAAAGATTTATCTCATAAAATAACTTATGCATAAATATATATGAGCAAGAAAGGACTGGATGCACACACTGGATTTAAATTTGTGGAAGAGTTGACGAGGTAGTCCTTTAGTGAAGATGCCAGTATACTATTAGTCGTTAGGAACGTGAAGGACACGTATAGAGCTAATTCGTACCTTCTCGCATACAAAATGAATTTTAAGCTCCATATGCTTGGTATGCTGGTGTTGGACGGGTTTTGAGAAAGGCAAACATGTTGTCATGGTATACTATAGTAACGCGGTGGATGGTGACAAGAAGTTCAATCAATAGATTGCGTAGCCAGCTCGTCTTGGTGACAACCTTAACTATGCCATGGTATTCGGCTTTAGCAGGGACGGGAAATAGTGGCTTGGCGTTCCGATGACCAGGAGACGAGGTTATCACCGAAAAAGACACGGTATCCGGAAGTGGATCTACGTGAGTCAAGGCACCCCCTCCCACCCGAAATCAGCATCTAAGTAAGCATAGTCAAATCATAATCACTCGTAGCTTTTAGATAACGAATAATACGCTTAAGGAAATGAAAGTGTGGTTCACGAGGATCGGGCATCAAGGGGCAAACCTGCTATACTACATAAGTGATATCCGGGCAGTTCGTAGTAAGATATATCAGGCCCGATGAGGTTGCGATAGAGAGAGGCATCAAACATGGGAGGACTAGACTCAGGAGTTGGCACTCAGCTTGTAGGTCGTGTCACTGGTGTAGATCAAGTTTACGTTCTGTCATATTTGCTCAAGCAAGTATATCATTAATTTAGTCTTCTTCATATAGAAATAAGCTACCATGGATATGTTTAACATTGGTGCCCAAAAAATGCTAAAGTTCCCCAAAATCCGGAATGGCAAACTCGTTAGACAGGAGTTTATGATATGCTTGAGAAGATCATTATATGAAGCTGTGAGTATGATATCGTCTACGTAGAGAAGAAGGTATGTTATTTTTTAGCCATTTTGGTAGACAAATAAAGAGGGGTCGCTAAGTGTTCCTTTGAACTCATATTCGGCCATATAAGAATGAAATTGGGTGAATTTAGTAAACACTTCGGATTTGAATTTGAGAGGATGCATCCACATTTAGTTTGAATCATCATCAATCAATGCCATGTAATATTTATACCTAATTTGTTAATGATTGGTGAAGTCCATGTCACAATGCACGATATCATATGGTCATAAAGTAAATGAAGTTGAACTAGTAAATGGTAAATGTTTGTGTATAGATAATTAGCATGAATTTCAAACTAAGTTACGAGAACGTTTGCTACATGAAATTAACTTCATAACAGGGAGTCCCTAGAGACAGAGATGGTCATGCCCAAAATCCAAATCAGTAGAGGCAAGAAACGCAAAGGCGGAAAAATTGTTGGTGAGTGAAAAGAGGCAAGTGGAGCTATTGTATATGTATAGGATTTTCCCTCTCTTTTAATTATTCATAGAAAAGCCAAAAGGGTCAAACTCTACAGAAATATTATTATCATCGGTGAATTTTCGAACAGATATAAGGTCTCTAACAATGTGTGGTGTGTAAAGGACAATGTTAAGTTTAAGGTGGTTGATGATGTTCGGATCTGTAGATTGGCATGTGATTACCATCACTAGCAAAAATAAATTTAATAGGACAATAAGCATTAGATTTTAGAGAGCTTACCACCCGTATATACCATTGGTCTGGTCTGGCTCACCACCCGTATCACCGATATTCAATGCCTAAAAAGCTTGGGTGATAACGTTGGATCTGGTGGCGGTAGGAATAGAGAGCGGCCCACCCGGATTAGGTTGGGAAGGGGGCAAGGCGACAGGAGCATCCAACGGGCTCCACCCCTGGCCAGCCAGTTACGACGGTTGGTGGGGGTGGGTCGTCATGAGGGGCGGCCATGGCAATTGGAGAGGCCAATAATTCTTGAGCGTGCTGGCGTTGTTGTTCCACTTACGGCATACGGGATGCCATTTCCCAATACGATATTTGAAGGCAGGCTGTTGGGCATAGGAGTTGGGAGAGGCCTACCAGATTAAGTTGGGAAGCGGCAAGGCGGCCTGAGCATCCAGGGAGCTCCACCCTTGGCCAGCTAGTTAAGACGGGTGTTGAGGGGTGGTTAGTCTTAATGACGGCCATGCAAATGAGAGAAGCCAATGATTCCCGGGCGCATTTTGTTGCTGTTCCAGTTGTAGCATACTGCATGCCGTTTCCCGAGACGATATTTGTTAGTCGATAAAGGATGCTACGGTGTCATATACAGGTGGCAATCCCCAAACAAGCTGTAAGATGAGGCGTTGTTGAGAGACCGGGTTGTCCACATAGTTAAGTTGACCTGCAAGATTCTTAAGGCGGTGACAATTCGTGCAAGATGAGGCATGGACTTGAGCGTTAGGTTGGTGAATTCGTGCTCAAAGAGGCTGCCCTAGAGCCTTTGATGCTCAGAAATATCCCCTTGATTCGCAACCATGCTTCCAGGGCAGTTGACTCAGGTTCGAGAATACAAACGTGTGAATCATCAGGAAGGGTACCATAGATCCATTACAAAACAACGGCATCAATTTTCATCCACGAATCATGATCACGATTTGTTCCGCCGGTGGTTTTGCGTCATCAATATGCACCATGACTTTATACCCATGTGCATGTAGTTGAAATAGTTGCACCCATGAAGAGATCACTCGAGAAAAGATTTCATGAAGAACCTAGATCTGGAACAGAACAAGAAATCAGTGACAGGAGTTGTTGAACAGGAACCAGGACAACAAAGATCTACAACTTGAACCGGGAACATGCAGCTTAAAGAAACTAGATTTTGTTTTACTGAATCCAATTTCCTTTACAACTTCTATTAGCGAAGCGTATTTCTGTCAACGGATGAAGTGTGGTTTCCATCTTGGCACATAAGGTGGATTCTCCTCACATGTTTCCTTTTCATTTCCATGTACTTTGTTTCTAGTTTCGTTTCACCATCCGTGTTTGTTTGATGCTAGTTTTCATATAGTAAGGTGATCTTGTTTTTATGATAATAATCATATTAACGTACGGAGATGATAAGAAACATTAAATTTTAATTGCTACCCTCACAAAAGCATGACTGCCAGACCTTTGAATTTACAAAAGTTTGACTCTACCACCCATGCATGTCTTGGTCCATCTCCCAGGGAAATTTTTCCCTTGCATTAAACTACTAAATACATCAATGACTTAAGGCAATTAGTCAGATTGGCTAAGATATCTGATAGAACTCGAGAAATCTAATGGAACAAAAAGATAAATAGATAGATAGTCGGCCCGATTCGAGAAGGGCAATTCTCCGATTACAAGTCACAAATAATCCAAATAACCAAGACAAAATCCTATAGCTAGAACACAAGACTTAAATAAACCTAAATAGCAGAAGTAACTGCTGCAGTTACCCCCAAAACATTAGCCGCTCAAATACCCACTAGCCCTCCCAGCAGCTAACTGCCTTGAATGAGGTTAAATGGGTCAAAACTGGACTTGAATACCTGCTAGACAGACCAAACTGGGTTGACCTAACCCATTAGAATCGTATCAATATCACAATGATCTCCATATTAGGATTTACCCGAGTTTAAACACGGAATATATATGTGTGTGGTAGACGGAAGTTAAGTAGTAGTGAAATGAGATAAGTGCATTGATTAACTGATGATACAATCATTGAATTTCATGGTCCTCAAGTCATGGTGGTTAAGTGACGTGCCTTACATCCAGAATCCTCGGTTGTTTTTGGAAAATCTGATGTTTCTTTTTCCTGACAAGTCTTTTTGGAAATTTAACTTTTTTCGCTTGCATTGAACTACTAAATATGTCAATGATCTAAGGCAATTAGTCAGACTGGCTAAGAAATCACAACGATTTCCATATTGGGATTACGCAAGTTTATGTCCACATAATATTTATGTGTGTGTGTATATACATTGCGGTAGACAGAAGTTAAGTAGCAGTGAAATGAGATAAGTGCATTCATTAACTGATGATACAATCATTGAATTTCATGGTCCCCAAGTCATTGTGGTTAAGTGACGTGCCCTACAACCAAAAGGTTGGGGGTTCAAATCCTATAGGGTGTAGGTTGTGGTGTATTTATTCTAGAAAATCTAGAAATTGTTGTTAAAAGAACTTAAATTTCATGGGGAAATACAGCATGCAACATCAACATTTCAGTGCACCCACAAACTGTTTTTTGACTTGACTGCACTAGTGGTTGTATTATAGAACGTGTGTATTCAGAATGGTGTTTGAGCGGCATAACTATCCATGCCTTGTACATGATATTCTAAGTAATATTACAAATATTAATAACATGTGAGAATGTAATGATGCTCTAATACACACACAAGTCAGAGATACAAACGGGGGCTACGCCCCCATGATATCCTTGTATAGTTAATACAAAGTTCCCCAAAATATTGATTATGTTGAAAGATATGGCTATTTCTTGCGCCACAACATCTTAGCAGATTGATTGGAACGGGTGGACTGTTATTGTTTTAGTTGGTGACAAACATTAAAATCAATTTTGTATATTTGGAGGATGATTCCCATTATACACACCTTTATTTTTCAAGTAATCCTAATCTTCTGTTTTTCATCTATGGTTGCTGCATCATGATAGGGGTAGTAAGCATTGAAATTTTCTAATCTTTTAAGTTGTTTGCCTGTTTCAGGATAGATACGATATCCATGAACCTGTGGGACGATGTTCATTAGTATTACCATTGTTGATGAGAAGAGCAAAAGTGATTGAGATAGTGGTGGTACATAATATTGTCTTTGCTCTTGCTGGTTCCGGTGTTTGTGCAGCTTTTAGTAGAGGTAATTCTGTACTGTTAAGAATTGCTATATACTTATGTGTATTATAAGATTGACTTCTTTCTTGAACTCTAACATTCAGGTTCAAATAAGCCGATATGTTTCTTAAATGTCTATCCAGATGAAGTCATTCGGAGCTTATTTTATAATAAGAATAATGACTCGCTAATTACAGTGTCGGTATATGCTTCAGATAACTTCAGTTCCTTGAAGTGTCGATCAATAAGAATAGAGTGAGTCCAACGACTTATATAAATGATTTACTTAAACAAAGTATATGAAAGTTATATTATATAATTTTTGGTTCATTTGTGGTAGATACATACAAAGAGGGAAACCTGATGAAGGCTTTCCCCTTTTTGAGACTGAGTCTTTGAAGTGGCCTGGATTTGTGGAGTTCGATGATGTTAATGAAAAGGTGCTTACCTACTCTGCGCAAGATAGGTATATTTTCATATAATACTTGATGTTTATATATGACAGACGTACATACATGTAACATGATGTTGCTGCTTCTGACTCGTAATCACTTCACTTTAACAGCATATACAAGGTCTTTGACCTGAAGAACTATACACTGCTATACTCAATAGCAGACAGACAGGTAGAAGAAATCAAGATCAGGTAATTTACTTCCCTCCTCCCCTTGATGATTTTTTGTTCAATTGACTAAGGAAAGCATAGTAATACCCATAAAAAGGTCCATACAAATAAGTATCTAAAAGAAATTAGTAATCCAAATTCCAAAATCATGTGAACTCCTTTCCTTTTGGAATGGTGTAAGGGAGTCAGTTAATGCTGTTATTGTATCTAACAGCTCATTGCTCTCCATAATTTCATGGATATTCATGTCTTACAATTCACACATGGTTGTTTTTTTGTCTTAGAATCAGTTCATGTGTGTTCTATTATTCATGATTGTTTTTTGTCTTAGAATCAGTTCATGTGTGTGCTATTATTTCTCTTTATTTACTTTTTGGGATACGAATACGATCTCTCATACTTTGTTTGTTTGATTGATGACATTATGTAATTGGAGCAGCCCTGGCATCATGTTACTGATATTCAGTAGGGCTCAGAGCCATGTTCCTCTGAAGATACTATCAATAGAAGATGGCACAGTTCTAAAAGATTTCAATCATTTACTTCATCGGAACAAGAAGGTGGATTTTATCGAGCAATTCAATGAAAAGCTTCTTGTTAAGCAGGATAATGAGAATCTCCAGATTCTTGATGTATGTTCCAACTTTCATTTATTACGCTTTGTTGAGGTGGCTTATATTCACAAATCAGTTGGATTTTTAGGTTATTATTCATTTCTAATGTGAGTCAAATGGGGAAAATTATTTATAAAGAGAACAGGCATGACAGGTGCAAAGCGTATCTATCATAGAACCTCTTAAATCGTTGTTGTTTTTTCTTTCTTTTTTCCAAAATACTATTATTAAAGCGTATCTATCACTTAGTTGTGTCTTTTTATGAAAATGGACAAAAATTCTTCTAGGTCAACCCAAACCAGAACCCTTTTCACACATGCTTGAGACTACCATTTCGAGCCATTATCCAACCCATTTGACCTGCCCATTTTGCCACCTCAACCACAATGCATCTTGTTTAGACTTGGAACCATTCATAAATCATATGTCAGTACATTTCGATTTAGTTACTTATATTTTCTTGTAGGTACGGAATGCTGAGGTCATAGAAGTTGGAAGCACCGAGTTTATGACTCCGTCGGCATTTATTTTTCTGTATGAGAATCAGCTATTTCTAACCTTTAGAAATCAAACTGTTTCAGTTTGGAACTTTCGGGGGGAACTTGTTACATCATTTGAGGACCATGTTTTATCACATCCAGACTGCAATACTAACAACATCTACATAACTAGTGATCAAGATCTCATAGTTTCATTCTGCAAGACAAATAATGATCAGTCGGCTCATACAAGAGGTACTATCTTATCTTGTACATTTCTACAACACAACCCTCTTTTTGGCCACATGTAGCTCACATTACTAAGATCTTATTGTAAATCTGGTGCAGCTTCAAAGTTTGATGATCACAAGTTTTAACTTCTATCTGACCTTGCTTCTTTAGTTGAAATAGTGCTAATTGCTAAATGTCGGCTACACACATTATAGGAAATCTACTCAATTTTTTAAATTTCAATGAAAATTTTAATGTGAGGTAATCATGACCTAGACTGGCAGGTATTTGGTTTCTTGGCATCATTTAAAAAAAAATCAACCTGTTCAAAGGTGCTGACACATCTACCTTAAAAAATTAAAATCGAAAATTTTTGATTGAAACTTTTGGAAGTTCCCAAAAAAAAGATAGCTGAAATAGAAAATTGACCAAAGTTGGTAATTTTTTTTTTATGCAACTATCCCTGTATTTTATGCATTGAAACTAGTCTAGAAAGGGTAAAGCGTTACTCTTAAAAACATAGCTATCAATAGCAAAAGCGGGATGAATTTAGAATTTCCGGTATCTTGTAGCTTTGCCAACTGAAACAACTATAAACCTCTAATATTCTGGGTGCTGAGAAGAAATATCTGAATGATAGTGTGTAATAAACCAACTGTTGAAGCATAACGGGGCAGTTTCAGTTATGCTAGTATATAAAACGTTTGTGTATTTCATGCAGACACGTGTGCATCTGTATTTCATTTACATAACCTTTACCGTTTCGTATATGTACACCACCGACCAGATGCATTATGCATGAAGTCAATTAGCTATAGGTCATTATCCTGGTCTCATTTTTTCATTTCTCTCTTTGATTCTATCACCTGTCGAATTCCACATAAAATTGTGAATGGTTAAATGGGGTGGGTAAAGGCTCAAAACAAGCTTTTTTGTAATGCTTACGGGTCAGGTCGGGTCACTTGTCCCCAGAACATATTTTTTTCTTTCAGTCATTTGTTAAGTGTATTAACTTGGAGTACAAAGATTATATTATTACAATCTTATTCTGTTTACTTCATAAGGCGCTTTATGCATTAAGAATGCAGCTCGGACACTGTCTGCACGTTTCTTTTTTAACTAAACATTTGACCTGTTAGAGATAAATCATAACCTAGATCAGCCTAACAATAAGTAACTTTGTTGAAACCACTTTGTAGCTTCCTCTATGTTATCCATGTTTGTATGTATATCAATCATCAAATCCCACACCTGCCTTTTTATGCAGCTGGTTCTATAAATATCAGCAACATCTGGACGGGGAAATGCATAGCAAAAATAAATTCAAGCACCGCGATTCCCTCAAAGGATGAACAAGAAAGAAGCTCAAGCAATACAAGGCAGATTGAAGTGAACATGGTTGAAGAGGCACTGGAAGACATAACAGCCCTTTATTTCGACGAAGAACATAATGAAATCTATACAGGTAACAGTAATGGTTTGGTTCATGTTTGGTCCAACTGAAAGTTGGAATGTAGAGCAGGATATCAATAGTTATGCCCGTTCTAAGTACATAGATTAAAGTGTGTGCGCGTGGGCACTTAAGACTTATATATATGTGTAGGGATGGTCTAACTCGACTATGCAGACTTTTAATAGTTGAGTTGCAGAACTGACTTATAAATTTGATGTGTTATTTGATTTCCTTTTGTGTAGAGGTGGTAAATAAACTAGATTTGGTTCATAAATAGTAATTTTTGGGCTGTAGAATGTGTCGGGTTTGGTTGATAATTAATTCAATATTCAAACTTTTAAAGCAAGGCCCTTAAATTAGTCCTCAATTTGTATAATATGAAACTTTATTTGTAGAAAATTATTTATAAAAACTATCAAAGTATCATAACTCATAGATGAACTTATATAGTTTCACAATCCTCAAATTTTTATATAGAATTCCGACTACTTGTTGAAAACTATAAGACTGTTATTTTAACCTTAGAAATTTTTCAAGCCGAATTGTAGTTTATTTATTGAGGTTTCAATTTATAAGTACCTTCTTTATGTATAAATAAATGCTACATTGCTTCTAGGGTGCCCTAACGAATTGAATTCGGTTTATTCAAATAGATTAAAATTTTGAGATATTGTAAATTTGATTTGAATTCAAACGTATTTGATTCGAATAGGTTATTTGAATTTGAAATTATTCAAATAAAATAAAAAAAACTAATTAACTATTTTTCTAAAATTTTAGCAATCTAATTCAAAGTTTTTTTTCAAGAAGGTGTAGATGACAAAATTATTTACCAAAATGGTATAGTTTGAAAAGTATTTATCAAAATAGTGTTTTTAAACTTTTTTGTTTCTCTCTCATGTTCTTATTGGATATTTTACAAAAGATTTTTAAAAAGTTTTTTAAGTCTTTTAGAGATTATTTCTATGAACTTACTAGAAATGTTTCTAAAACGAAATTTATTTTGCTTAAAATATATATTTTATTATTTTGAAATGTTTTCTAAAAACGTTTTTAGTGGTGGTATTAAAAAAGAAAATTTATGAAGATGAATGCAAGATATTTTTCGATCGAGCAACTAAAATGAAAATCTCATATTTATTTGAATATAATATACTTATTTATACTATCAAAAGAATAATAATATTTTCATATGTATTTTAGTAGTTAACATTATGTTTCAACGAGGTTGTTAAGTTCATAAAAATCTTTTTAATATTTTAACAGTTAGTTAAAATGCACATAAGGTATGTCTAGCCATTTAACTTCCTTAATTTTTTAAGAGATAATTCTCTCATCTACTTTTATAGTTTCTTTATGAACCTTGTTAAATATTCAACTTCATACGAGATCTTTCTTTTAACAAATTGAAAAGCACATTTAAAAAAAAAATAATAATAATACAATTTAGTTTTAAATATAAATTGTATCAGAAACAAAGTTATATATTTAGATATATTTATAAAGTAAATTAATATTATATATTATTAGAAAAAATTACTTAAATCCAAACTGAAAACTTAAAAAACAAAAACAAAAAATAGAATTTTCTTTATAAAGCGGGACACTTGAAATGTCAAGATTAAACATTTCAAAACAAGTTTAAAGAAATAAAAAAACATTTCTATTTAAGAATCTTATAAGAATAAAAAGATTTACGTTTAAGAAAATGTAAAGAAAAAAATTCTCTATTTTAATACCACTATAAAACATTTTAAGAATTGTTTTTATAAAGCATTTAATAATACAAAATATATCTTGAAAGCTAAAAATATTTCTGGAGAGCTAACAAATTATATGTAAATAACATTTCTAAAAATTGTTAGAAATCAGCTCTAAAAGACCAAAAAACATTTAAAAGTTCTTTTGTAAATAATCCAATAAGAATAGGAGGAAAAAAAAACCTTAAAAATATCGATAAATAATTTTCTAATTACACCATTTTGGTAAATAAGTTTTTCACCTATACCTTTTGGGAAAAAACTCATCTAATTCATATCTAACTGTTAGATAAACATAAATAACATTAAAACATAACCGAAACAAAATTAGAATATTCTAAAATAAGCAAATTCAGTCATAAAAACATCAAAATTGTCCCGAATAATGTCATTTACTTAATTAGCCAATAACCAAAATTCGAATTTGTATTCAATTTGTATTCCAGATTGTTCGAATCATATGATAAATATTTTCTTCGCTACCGGCTTTTCCTTTCTAGATTTAGAGCCGTAAACAAGCTGAGTCGAAGCGAGTCAGGCTGGGGTTGGGCTCGGCTCGTTTATCTTTACGAGTCCACAATGTAAGCCTGGGTTCGACTCGTTTATATACGAGCCGAGTCGGCTCATCCAACTTGTTTGTTTAAAAAATAATAATTTTATAATTTTTACCAGTATTAATATTTAAGAATTTTATTATTTTTTACCAATATTAATATATATATATATATATATGTATATAAACAATACATAAGAATTTTCTATATTCGTTTATTTTAACTTGTTAAAACAATGATACGAGATTGATATTTAATCAACTAATAACCATCCTCTATATTATTATACTTAGGTTTTGGGTTATTAGTTTTATTTATTCCAATTTTTATTTGTTGGCCAAGATTAATCATAACTCTGGAAATGCTTAAAGACACTATCAACTTTAAGCTTATTTTCCTCTAATGATCTCTTACTAACTAAAAGTTATCCCATTTGGATTTGTAAGGCTCGGTTTTGATGATTCATATATTAACATTCAACTTGTGGTTTCGAAGAAAATATATATCAAACATAGATAATGATAAGCACGTCGCAACAGCGTATTCAAAACTTAAAAAATCATATTTTTAGTAAAGAAAGAACCTAAACCTTTAAGTAGTTTTTGCTTATATATCTATGTTTTATATATCTATGTTTTGATGAGCTGTACATTACTATTCACAATTCAATTTATAAAAATACTTTAGATCGAAGCATTGACAAAAATAAGCATGGCACAATAGCAATTCAAAATTTTATAACACATCACGTCTTGAAAGTTTCAAGAAGAAAAAACACATACAATGAAAAGTTGACGTAAAAACGTTTAACCATGCAATCGAAACGTAAAATATATAAAATAATAAGTAAGTCGATTTAGGACCAACGCGTTGCGACGGAACCCAACAACGGGGAAAAATTAATGTAAGAACGTTGAACCGCAAAGGGTGTGTTAAGTCGTAAAATTTAGAGTGATACATAAAACAAAAATTTTAGAAATACGAAAAGTATAGGGACTACAGTTAAAAGTAAAAAAAATTAGGGCTAAATTGTAAAAGATGTAAGAGTATTGGATTAAAATAAATAAGTTAGAAATTAACAAAGAGTTAAATTCGGTTTTGCTCCCTGGGGTTTGTAAAAAAAAACCATTTTAATTTAAAAGATTAAATATATCAATTTACCTCTAAAAGTTTAATATATTGTTTCACTTTCAGTCCAAAAGTTTTATTAGTTGTTTTAACTTTAATCCAAAATAATAAAACTTTCAGACTGAAATTGAGACAAATGATGAAACTTTTAAATTGAAATGATGTTTTTAAACTTTTAAAAAAAAATAATTACTTTTGTTAAACCTCAGACAGGAAATTGAACTCTTAGAAAAAACAAAAGGTGAGCACAACCCATTAATTAGTATGTGTGTGTATATAATATTAAAATAATAATAATAAAACCAAAGTTAACTATGCGACAGTTGTACATTTCTATGATTTAAGTACTTGTACTATGTTATTCATGTGATGGGTTTAGTAAGGATTAGACCAAGGCAGAACTCTTGTTTAAAGAGTAAATATTAGAGTTAGACCGTCTTCCAGTTTTGAATGATGAGAACATTAGACCTTGGCGAAGTCAAGACCGGAATCATGGATAAAGAAAGGCCGAAGGTCATAGTTATCCTAAGGGAAAGAAGATGTTCCTTCATATACCTCGAAGCTACTTCTAAATGATGTAGAGTCTAACTGTACTTCGTCTAAAGAAGAAATAGTACCGGAGGACTCGGTTTATCATCTTTGCAAAACATAACTACAACACTTAGAATGATTGTGTACGGGGTTACTGGAGTTTTATGAGTGAATACATACAAATTCGTGGTGTGAAAAACTTCACTGAAATGATAGTATGTATATTTTCTGAAGAGTGTATGGTCTCCAAATGCCAACGATACACGATTACTTGTTGCTGAACAACGAGGATTCCATGAACGCTTGGAAGCAGTGATTGTATACTAGAAGTAGAAATATTATCCCCCGCATGGAAGGATGCGTACTCACGCTACATTTGTGAACCTACTATTATTTTAGAGACGGTGGCTTCATATGATCTTTGGATATGACATGCATTCTTTGGTATGTCTGGTTTACATAATGGTATTAATGTGCTGGAGAGGTCTTTTATTTTTATGAAACTTGCAGAAGGACGTGCTACACCAATCAAGTACACGGTCAAGGCCCACAAGTATACTATAAGATGTTACCTTGTCGATGGTATTTATCCTAAGCGGCAAACATTTGTGATAACGATTCCGTCACCAAGAGGGAATAACAATTTTTTGCCAAAGATCGCGAATCTACAAGAAAAGATGTTGAACGAGCATTTGGCGTACTTCAAACACGATTTGCAATCATTCGAGGACCATCTCGAATGTTTAAGGTGAAAGTACTAACACATTTAATGAAAGCATTTGTGATTCTACATAATATGATTATTAAAGATGAGCATGATGATAATGACAATGTTAGTCTTGAGTATGATCAAGTTAATGATGATCAACCCGAATTATCCTACACTCGTACAACTAAGTTTATAGACTTTATCGAGTGTCATCAATATATTAGAGATAACTTGACACATTAAGAAGATCTAATGAACATCAATAGCTACTATATACTTAACAATAAACAAGATCATGTTATGTTTGTTATTTCTTTTGAAGTTACAAACTTGTTATGTGTTTTACGTCTTGTTGTTATATTTTGTTATTTGTATAAAAATTTAATAAAAATCAATATTAGTAGAAAAAATTTACAATTTTAGAAAAAATTAAGACAAAATAGTTGGTAGTCAAAATGTTAATTGAAGAAAAATAAATAAAATATAAAGATATTGATGAGAAACAAGACTTAAAAAATTGTTAGAAAATAAGATATAAATTTAAAAGATAATATCTTTAGTAAAATTACAAGAGTCGGTACGAAAATAAACGTGTAATTTTTATTTTTTTCAATCTCGTATCCACTTGAATGGTCTAACACATAATCTAAGGGTCTGTTTGGTATGCAATAATGAACGAACAAATGAATGAAATAAATAAATGAATGGAATGGATGATGAAATGAAATAAATCATTATATTTTATAGTAATTTTGATTATCTTTAGAAATAAATAAATTATTATTTTATTATTTGTTAGATAGAAAGAGTTTAAAAAATAAAATGTAAAAATAATTATAGTCGTGATCGCCGGTGGTGATGACCTGTGATTTAAAAATAAAATAAACCGTTACTTTTTGTTAGGTTTGGGGGCTTAACATCCTCTTGCAATATCTGGAATGTCGTAGACATCCACGGAATAATAATAATAATAATAATAATAATAATAATAATAATAATAATAATAATATAACAAACATAAAACCCTCAACCCCTGCTTTCGTTTATCGATCAGACTGTTGGGAACTTCTCTATATATTGAATTATTCCGACTCCGATACATCAATTCAGACATCGTCTCGATTTGATCTGTGATGGCGCTTAACCCTAATCTCTACGCTAACGGGATGCCCGTAGCATTCGTCAACGAGATGTTCGTCTTAATTAGAGATGGCGTAGAGTTTGAGGTCGACAAGATCCCCGGGTAATCTATAATCTTTTACCAATTTTCTAAATTTTCTTATTCCGTCCCACATCCGCTAACTTTGGAGGATGATCACGGTCTTAGAGTTGCTGTATCAGAGCCTCAGTGATTTGGGATTTAGGGTTTATTTTGTTAGTTAGGTTGGGATTTCTTCTGTTCTTGAGTTTTTAAGATTCTAGGTTATCAATCTAATCTTATTGTAGATGACTCGTTATAGTGGTTGATCATAGTAGTTGGTGATCGAATTAAGTGAGATCAGTAAATTTTTTCATGAAATTGCAATTTTTATTAAATTGTGAAGAGTGGGATTTGAATCTAATATACAAAATGAATTTCTTTAGGTTCATAGGTTTATAGTTGGAAAGTCAACTTGTTGATCTTGATATATATCTCAATACTGAGGAGTATGCCCAAATATGTATCTGTTTATAAATTCTCCTTGGGGATTAGAAGTTGAGAGTTATATTATTCATACTAGTGGTGTGAATGGTGGTTATGAACATCAATTGTGCATAGGCCTGTGTTGTTGATTTATTGGTGGCTTGCAAGATTTAACAGAAAATTCTAATTTTCAATTAGTTTTCTAGACATTTTTCGTATGTATGTGCATGCTTATGGATATGTATATGTATATGATCTGCGTATGTAGTGTATATGTATGCATCTATGTGTTTATATCTCCGTTTTTGTACACAAACGCAGACATTATACATATAAGATCACATGTGTTATTGAACAAACTATAATATGTTCAGGGCTGGTGGAGGAACTGTCAAAGCAAAGGGCAAAATATATTTGTCAAATATTCGCATGGTGTTTGTTGCTGATAAGCCTACAGAGAGTTTTACTGCTTTCGACATGCCCCTGGTGAGAACTTTTTACCTTGGTTAAGTGGTTGTTGTTTGCATGCCCATGTAAACCTGCAGATACTTAGTATGTCAATTGGTGCTTGGCGGTTGCAGCTACTGATCTGATAGATGCTTAGTAGTGAGGTGGTAAACTGGTAATTTTAGCCTATGTAGGTATCAATGGGTTGGTCCAATATAATGTTTTAGAAATAGAATGCAAGCAATTGAGTCAGCTGTGTTGAAAGTCACCCAAAGTGCTCGTCAAATGCTTAAAATCTACTATTTCACTATAAAAAATGCATAGATTGTTATTGTAATAATATATTTTTGTAGTCATATTTGACACATTGTTTCAAAATATGGATGATAAGTGTTTCAGATCAATCCAAATCTACCTGCCATTTTTCCTATGTCTACTTGGTATTATGTTCTTCTCTGCATCATTGACAATGTTTATTGCTTAAGAATCAAATTTTGCCTCCATCTTTGGTTATATGTAGAGTTGTTAAAATAGAATCAATTTGTTTGCCTTTTGCAGCTTTACATTCATGGAGAAAAATTCAATCAGCCAATTTTTCACTGCAACAATATATCTGGACTTGTGGAGCCTGTGAGTTGATGAAAATGATGTTTATTTGACTTGTGAAAATGTGGTTATCTTATGTAATCTTGTTCACCTGACCATAGGTAGTCCCAGATGAGCAGCACAGGGCATTGTACTCTACTCACTCATTCAAGATTTTGTTCAAGGAAGGGGGTTGTGGAACATTTGTGCCATTGTTTTTCAACCTGCTAAACTCTGTAAGACAATACAATCAACAATTTGGTGCTGCTGCTGCAGCTGCTGCTGATCCTTTAAGGGCGGCAGAAACTCCTGTTGATGAAATGATGAGATGCGCGTAAGTACCATTGAATAATCAGGGGTTGTGAATGAGTCAATTAGGGTTGTGGTTTGTTATGATTTTTCTAAAGCTGAAATGAGTGTAAAATTAGAAAACAGATAAAATAGTTTTTTAAAAAAGTAGATTTTTATTGAAGTAACATAATATAGTGTCTCAAATATCAACTAAGTTGAATCTGCCCTTTTGTTTGAACAGATATGTGGATCCGAATGACCCGACAAAAATCTTTCTGCAGCAGCCCAATTCAGATTCACAGCTGAGACGCCGCACGTATCATCCTCAATCTGAACAATCGTAATTTGAAACATGAAGCTACATATAATATCTACGTGAAATGATTACTTGTTGGTACTTGGGCACATGGTATGTACTGAAAGGCTTCTTTATAAATTTAATGTCAGACCTTGTATATTTTACATCGAAATAAATGTATCCTATATTCCTATGTAGTAATAATTATGACACCATGGTATTATTATTGGAGGATGAAACACACATTTTTACAGCCTATGTAGTTTTATCTTTACCTTCTTTTTTGAAATGGATCCTATTTAGTTTTATCTTTCTCTACTTCGATAGAGATTTAAGAAATTCTATTCTTCTGCCTTCTGTTGACTTGATAGAGGTATTTTTTATGCTAGTTTAGGAAGGATAACATCTAAAGCTATTTATGAGGACTTAATGCCCTTGCGCTCTCGACTAATCAACAAACGGTTATCGTCTGAAACATAGGCGAGGCCGCAAGGGGTTTGTGTGTGGGTTTTAAAAGTCCTATGATGATGGAAGATGTAAAGTGATGCGGGTGATAACCCATGAGCTGAACCTGTTATTGAGCTGAACTGTTATGGAATGAGATTTAATAGGATCTGGGTTGAAGATTATTAAGAGATTCAAAACATATTTAATTTCATAACTATCTAGTATTTTATTTCTTAATTATTATCTTTTTATTTATTTAGTTTATTTATGTTTATCTTTAAGGCTGTAAGGATCTAGCATAAATATTAGGGTTTGGTTTCGTTTATTATTAGTTTTTGTTGATTGAAACTAATCATAAATGAAAGCAGCCCTAATATTTATAGTATTAAGATAATAACAAACTGATTAAAATAAAAGATAAGTTAAATAAAAGATAATTAATTTAAATAAATATTCAAATTCAAAGAAGCAACGTTTTTGTTCTCATTTAAAACCCAACAACAAAAACCTGTAGAAAAACAAGCATTCGATGCTTGATATGCGTTTGATGAAAGTTTTATATGGATTTATATATCTGCTTTTAAATATTTTAAGCAATGGAAGACATGGTGATATCTCATGACTAAATAATGGATCCATTTGCACGATGAAAAATTTAAAAAATAAAAAATTATAGGGTTTTAGAGCTACACTCTTAAATGAGAAATGCTTGCCAGACCCTTTTGATGTCGTAGTGTGAGCATTTACGCTATGTTTCCGAGTTCATTTAAAGAGAGAAAAGAAAACAAATGAAAGAAAGAAATACGAAGTTGTGTTTCAGAGTTTTTTTTAATGAAAAGAAATGGAAGGAAAGTTAAAAAATTGTGTTCTCGAGTTCACTTATGGAGAGAAAAGAATAGAAATAGAAGGAAAATAAAGGCTAAAATCAAATCTTCCAAATCGGAAGGAAATGGAGAGAAAAAAAAAAAGAAAAAAAGAAAAAGTAAAAGAAAGAAAAAAAAATGTTTCCTTTCTTTTCTCTTGTTAAATAAACTCAGGAACATAACGTAGAGTATCTACCCATAATGACATGCTTAAGTAAAGTGCTAGCCTAAAGACCCTTGTCAAGAACAACTAGCAGGAGGGAAAAAACATCTTTAGTGTATACCCTAAACAACGTTGTTAGGTATCTATGCAGCAAGAACACAATCACACGCACACGAAAGCAACGATAATTATAACGTGTTTCAAATTCGATGTGAATCCACAGCCCACATACTGCAATAAGATTTTTTTTATTATACTCAGTACAGTACAAATATTACAACATATAATAAGGTATATATAGGACACAATTAGGGTTTTTAGCTTAGGGACCAAGAAAACTCCAATAGGCTAGACCCATATCTTCTAATGTCAACATAAAAGCCTAAAGACATTCACATCCCAATAGTCTCTCATTTGAAGGCCTTAAGAATATTCCAGCTTACCATTCAAGCACTTAGCAATCCGATCATCTAGTAACTACAGTAATTTTTAAACAAGTCTTTCAAGTCTCTAGTTTCCAAGAACAAGCTAAGACTTCGTCAAATCTTCTAATTGCAACGACCCCTCATCATTAAGCACTAGAAGGGACGATTGAAGCTCCCTCGAGCTCTAACTCAATCATGGCTAATCCAGCCAGTGGTGGAACCAGAAATTCTTTCCTATGGTGTTAATATGTTTTGATTCTTAAATTCTAATAACCCTAAAGGCTTATTTTTGGATTGGTCAAGAGTCGGCTCTGTCAAGGGTTACAACGTGAAAAGACGTCATCTAATAAAAAAACATAATAAAAATACAATGTCATTAGAATATAAGAGAATCTCTTATATAGTTGTTCGCGACGACTTTTCATGTTTTGAAACAGATTCGTCACATCTTCATTAGTAACTTTTGAAAGAACTATTTTCCAATATGGCAAATCCAAACATTCGTTCGTGTACTTATCCACTCAACCGGCTACGTAAATTCATCTTTAAATGCAACATGTCTATGTTTTATCTCAAGCATTCAAAATAATAATGGATAACAAAAATAGGAATTAACTAGGGTTTTAGGAATTTAATTCTCGTATTATACAATCTACACAATTAATACAACAATATTTATTTAATTTTTATATAACTTACTAATTACTTTTTTTAACCTACAAAAAACTTATTTAATAATTTTTTAAAACCAATGGGCAATACAATCATAATTGTTTTTTGAAAAAGAAATTGGTGGCATGAGAAATTTTTGTATTATACATTCTACTTGGAACCAACAAAAATGGTGTCAGTTGACCCTATACTCCCTAAGGTGATTCAGGCCTTAAATCCAGCCAACGACCCATCCTTTGTTTCAACTGGTTTACACAATCCATGAGCTTAAAAGATACACCAGAATCACTAACACCCTTCAAATACAACAAACAATCACTAAGAGAGAATTTTCCAGTCATAGTCTTCAAAACCCAACGACTCTTCTTGATTGTACCTGCAACATATCCCATGCTCCCACTATCACAAAATTCCCTAACCGATTTAGACTTTTGACATCGTTTAGCTACAATATTTACTCCAGACTTCACATTTGCAAAATAAACTCTCTTAGCAGCAGATTTAGTGAACCTGACTTTGACTTGCTTAACTAGGGCGATCACTCCCTTGGTAGGTACCTCCACCATGTACAATGACTCATGCTTATTACCTCAAGCAATAACCAGGTTCCTATTGATTACCATCCATTTTCCACCACCAAACCTTACTTCCAATCCTTGTGCATCTAGCTTGCTAATAGATATTAACTTATTTTTCAAACCTGGAATCATCCTGACATTCTTCAGGTTTCATGTAGTTCCTACTAGAGTCATTAGATCAATATCACCCATACCCATTGCATCAAGCATCTCGTTATCAGCAATTTGTACCTTCCTAAAGTCACCCTGTTTCAGATTCACCATCGTTCCCCCGCTATGTATGGAGTGAAACGAAGCACCATAATCCATGATCCAAAAGTCCACACTGTATCGGCCTCAAGCAATAATGCATCATCAAGACATGCATCCTCAACAGTAGTGTTCAAGCTTTTCTTTGGATATTAATACTTAATATGTCTATCTTCATTGTTGTTCCAACACCTCACATTTTTTTGATTTCTAGTAGAACTCTTCCCACGGTTCCATTGTCCCTATTATTTTTCCTTCCCCTGCCAACATGTAACATATCAGACGATGATCCACTATTTACACTTTTAAGACGAATGTCTTCACCCAACATAATATCTCGGATCCTATCAAATGTCATCCCATCAACCCCCACAAAAATGGTAACAACAGTCACTGCACCAGACTAATTATCAGGCAGCGAAGATAGCAACACCACAGCTTAAGTTTCATCATCGAAATCTTATTCCCACTGATCCTAATCTAGGCATAACAGAATTCAGATTATTAATGTGAGTGGTAGCTAATCTTCCTTTGTAAGGACTGAACCTAGAGGCTCGGAAAATCAAATCAAGATGATAAAGATCAAGTCAAGCGAGAATCTGAAGTTGTCACGCGAGAAGTTGTATCTCGCGTGAGAACTTGGAAGTCGTGCGAGAACTGCGCGAGAACTTTGTAGTTTAGTATAAATAGTTGTTAGTTGATGTTATTTAGTGAGATTTTTTCATTTCTAGATTTCACATGTATTTTGTAATCCTTCAAATTAGAGAGCAATATAAATCGAAGTTTATTTACACTTGTGTTCATCTCATTTCTTATACAATTTTATTACCATGATGATTATATTCTACGTTCTTGTCACGAGATCGATCTAATTGTTAAGTGTTGATCCTTACAATTGGTATCAGATCTTGGTATGCTCTAGATCGATTGATTTGAAGATTAAAAAGTGTGTTTGAAGTGTTCTTGAGCTCCAAATTAGATTTCTTTGAAGATCAACTTGATTTCTACTGTTTTTTAGTACATTTGAAGACGTTGAAAGCTGTTATGTTGGTGATTGAAGATTTGATGGTGTTTATGTGATTAAATTGAATCAATTAAAGACACTTAGGATCAAAATTGAACCTAAATCACTAAATGAAATCTTAATCAATTAATTTTGAACAATTTCGTGAAAGATTGAAGTTGGAATCTTGGAAATTAGGACGAAAATTGATCAGGCGAAATCTTGCTGATCGCACGCGAAAAGATTCTATTCACGCGAGAAGTTTGATTTTCGTAATAGTTTGTTACAAAAGATTCCTTTCACGCGAGAAGTTCCCATCTTCGCAAAATTTAGTTAGAAAAGTAACCGCGCGAAAAGTTTGTGCCTGTTCGCACTAGGACCCTGTTCTTCGCGCGAGAACTTCAAGTTTGAAAATTTCTGAAAAGTTTGATTTCTGAATTTCAAAATGGAAAATTTAAAGCAAATCACTGCTACCCTTAACCTCGACAGTGAGATTGGAACTAGCACAAAACCTCCTAGACTTCTCAGCGAAGAAGATTATCCCGACTGGGTTTATCGTTTAGAGAATCATGTTACTTACACCGAACCCCGGATGATACGGTCATTTTAAACGAGGACTGTATATTCCTGTGTATAATAATGATAAGGGAGAGTTGGTGCCCAAACCTAAACACCTAGAGGATGAGGAAGACATGAAGAAGCTTGAGCTTGATGACAAAGTGTATGCTGCTATCACTATGGCACTTACTACTGAGATTGCTCAAAAGTTTAAGGATTTCAAAAAGGCTAAATATCTATGGGATGTAATAGAGGAGCAGATAATGGGCAATAAAGATATGAGAGAAAGCTGAAAGGACATGTTAAACCAAGAGTTTAATATGTTTAACTATGTGCTGAGTGAGACATTGGAGGCTCAAATGTCTAGATTTGTTAAGATGATAACTAAGATGAAAAGTGTAGAAATTACCTTGGAGAATATTTCTGCAAACAAGAAGATGTTGAACTCATTACCCTATAGCTGGAAGAATAACTGTACCACTATCAAAAGAACCAAGGATCTGTTCACCTTATCCCTAAGTGATCTCATTTCAACTATACAGTCATATGAAATGGATGACAAGAAAATAGCTACAAACTATATCAACACAATGGGAGCTTAAGCATCTGCATTATATGCAAAATTGGCTAGTAATCCCAATTACTATGTCAGCTATTCCCAGTTTTGTCAACAACAAGCAATCAACTCTGTTAATTCAAATGTCAAAGATCCATTCATGCCTTAGTTTCAAGCCTCTCATCAAAACCATTACAATCCAATGCAATCTCAACCTCAACCTTAGTTATATCCACAAAGTCAATCCACTCAAGCAATACAACAAGCATTTGTTGTAATTCCAACCCAACCAAGCAAACCATTCACACAGCTGAAGAGCATCTGGCTCTATTCACAACCTTCATGAATAGCTATGAAGCTTTCATAGCCAGAAGACTCAGTGCATCCAACATCTTAGTTGATGACTTGCAACAAGTTAATCTTGATGATGTTGAAGAAAATAATATCAAGTATCAGATGACTATGGTGGTGTACCGAGCGAAAAATTTTGCAAGAAAAACAGGAAGCAAGATGTTTGGTTTAAACAACTCGAGCAAGATTAGGTTTGATAAAACAAGTTTGAGATGTTATAACTATGACAAACCTGGTCATTTTGCTAGAGAATGTACAGAGGGAAAGACATGTCAATATGATAATGGAAAGAAGATGGTGACTATGGAGGTAGAGTTGAAAGGAGATAAAGCAAGCACATCAAATAACAAAGCATTGGTGTCTCAGACTAATCAAGAATATGATTGGTCAGATCAGATGAAGATTTTAGATATTAAACTATTCATTGCGTTGTTAGCTGAAATTCAAACATACTTGCTGAGTTTGTGTCTGATGAATTGAATTAATGAAGGGGATTTTTACTGAAAAAGAAGTTGAGAATGTTGAAGGGGTGCTAGAAGAAGAAGCTGTTGAGTTTACTCCAGCTAAAGATGAAAAGACTGTGAATGCTATTGAGGAAACTCTGGCAACTGCTTGTGATGACACTGTCAATGCTATTGAGATTACTCCGTCACCAAAAGCAGAAGAAAAGATTGATCTGAAAGCTTTTATGGTAAAAGTCATACCCGAGGAGAAGAACAAGCAAGAAGAGTCTGAAGAGGTATACACTAATCTTTTGCTCATGTTTAGAAAAGGTTCAAAGATACAGAGTTCACAACAAACGCTTGATCTTGGAAGTTCAAAAACTTCAATATCAAGCTCGTAAATATAAAAATGATAAGAAAAATTTTAAAGGAAAGATAGAAAGATTAAAAAATAGATTTATCAATCAAAATTAAATCTTCATGATAAAGATTGTAACATAAATGATTTGAAAACACATAATATGAACTATCTATAGATATCAATAAACTTAACAGTGAACTATTATCTTCAAAATTGACTATTGAAAAGTTTGAGCTGTCCTCAAACATGGTTGAATGTATAATCAAGTCTCAAATGACTCAGAAAATTAAAGGTGGTAAAAGTGGAGTTGGATATTCTAACATTGCACCACCTATTAATCATGATTATACATGCTTACCTTCATCAATTACCACATCAGATGAAGAGACCTATGGATTAGGTTTTCAACCAAAATCAGACTTAATACCTCAAGTCAATGTTTCACTGACTGTTGACCCTATCATATAAACTAAAATTAAAATTAATCGTGCCAATTATTTTGCAGAAAGTGTGAAGAAAGAAGGGTTGGTTGAAGAATGGGAAAGTGATGATAAAATAGATTTTAAGGAAAATAAAAGTTGCAATGAAAAATCTTCATGTAAATCATCACTAGTATAAATGAAATTTCATATGTCTTCATTTCTACAAATGATTGTTCAAAACTGTCTAACAAACAAAAAATTTGTAATGAAAGAAAACATCTCACAACATCAGTATCTGACTTGAAAACTGATTTCAAGAACATATTTGTTACAAAAGGCAACATAGATAAGGAATATCATATCTTTAAAGAAACAAATGATAGTTTTTTTAAGATAAATCTCCTATTACTGCTAACTCTGTGAAACAAGATGGTTGTAGATGAGGTATCAAAGAAACTAGTCTTATTCCAGTACCTACGACTCAAAAGGTTAAAGCTACAGTTCATGCCTCATCGGCTTTAGAAATAAATCAAACTGTTATGAAATATGCTCAATTCTTTCGGAATCATCTACAAAAGTTCTTAATGAAAGAAAGAAAAGAAAGACTGTTAAAGAATCACAAGGCCAAGGAAATACTAAAGCCAGATTCTATGATAATTATGATAGTTATCATCAACAGTTCATGAGAAATACACAAGAGCAAAATGCGTATCATAAAATGTGTTATTATGTGTGTGGCAAGCCAAATCATAGGGCTAGAAATTGCAATTATGAGCATCAACTGTCAAGTAAACAAAGAGTTCACAACTCAATTTCAAATAATAGAAAACAATTCTTTTTAAATGCCAAATTCAAAAGAAATACAAATCAGTCAAATTTTTTCGTTGATAAAAGAAATGATAAAATAAAAACAGATTTGCATAAAGAAAATTCAAACAAAAAATCTTTACATGTTGATGATAGAAATCTTACTCCAATTCAGACCACTTTAAAGAAAATGGTTACACATCTGATCAAACCAATTCAAAAGTGGAAAATAAAAGCAAAACAATTTGTGTCTGATATTGTTGAAGATTATGTTTTCAATGATAAAAGAGATATGATATTAAAATTTGTATCATATTTGGATGAAAACAATGTGTTCAAGTCTATCATGGCTTGGTTTCCTAAAATTGAATAAATTCATTCATATATGTAGGAACAACCAATGCAAGTTATCAACAGTGTTTGGCATGTTTACAGCGATTGTTCTAGGCACATGACTGGTAATATATCTATGTTAAACAACATGCAACCTTAAAATGGAGGATATGTTATATTTGTAGGAGATTGAGGTGGTAAGATTACAAAAAAGGTATAGTGTCTAATGGTGTGTTAAGTTTTGAAGATGTCAATTTTGTTGAAGAACTTAAACATAATTTGCTAAGTGTCTCTCAAATTTATGACATAAAGTATTCAACACATTTCACTGATAAAGAATGACTTATTCTAAAACCTGAATTTGTAATTCCCAATGAATGGGTTTCGTTGAGAACACCGAGAGACAAAGACACATACTTACTTGACATGAATGGTTCACATTCATTTGTAACTACGCCTTGTTTGTTGTCTAAAGACTCAAAAAGTGATTCAATGTTATGGCATCATCGTCTTGGTCATGTAAACATCAAAAATACAAACAAGTTGGTTAGAGGAAATCATGTTGTGGGCTTACCATTGAAAGAATTTCAACTTACTGAACATTGTCTGTCATGTTCAAAAGGCAAACAACATAAACTTTCTCATAAACCAGTTGCTCATACCAAAATTGAATCCATCCTTCAACTGTTACACATGGATTTATTTGGTCCAGTTAGCGTTTTGAGTTTGGGACGTCATGCATACTGTTTGGTTATTACTGATAATTTTTCCAGATTTACTTGGGTTTTCTTTTTAGCAACTAAGGATGAGACACCTCATTTGATGATAAAGTTCACGACCCTAGTGGAGAATCAGACTGACAAAACCATCAAATGCATTCAAAGTGATAATGGAACAGAGTTCTGTAATCATACTCTGAATGAATTTTTTGATTTTAAGGGGATAGCTAGACAATTTAGTTCCGCAGGAACCCCACAACAAAATGAAGTTGCTGAAATATGTAACAGAATTTTAATTGAAGCAGTCAGAATAATGTTATCAGTAGTCAAATTACCATCTTTCTTTTGGACTGAAGCTGTTAACACTGCATGTTATGTTTAGACTCATGTTTTAATCAAGAAACAACAAAACATGACTCTTTATAAAATCTTTTTCAAACATAAACCCAAAGTCAAATATTTTAAAACATTTGGATGTTGTTGTACTTTGTTACATTCAACTGATTCTAAATCAAAATTTGATGAAAAAGCTGATAAATGTTATTTTGTTGGATATTCAGCCAACAAAGTTGCATACATGGTTTATAATAAAAGATCTAAAAATATAATTATGTCATTTGATATAGATTGTCATGAATATAACAGAACAGATGCAAGTTCTACTCCTTCATGGGTATACAGTTATGCTTCATTATTTGAAACTTTTAATTGATCTTCTGTTGTTTCTACAGCTAATCCACCTTTATCATCATCCATTCAAGACATTTTTTCTGATGATGTTGGACCTATGTCATCTTCAGCTATAGGAAGTTCTTCAAACATACTTTCTTCTTCAATTGTCTCAGCTATTCACGAATCTGATTCTGAATCTGAATTGCCTCATTCTGATCCAGTCATTGAACAAGTTCCACAGGTTTCTGATCAGAGTTTCTCTTCTACTCAAAATGATCCGATTGATACCATTCAAGTTCCATTTGAAGATTTATCTATTGATAATGATATTCATCAAGAGGAAAATATTGCGTATCAACCTTAAGGCAGAAACACTATTGAAGAACCGGTTGGCCATATGTCTAATTTAGACAAAGTTATTTCTGAAGATACTATTCCTTAGCTGAGAATTCATAAAGATCATCTAACTGAAGCAATCATTGGTCCACTATCACAAGGTGTTTGAACTTGAAGTCAGTCTGGTTCTATACATACATGCTTGTATTCATGCTTTATTTCTCAAATTATGCCAAAGAATATTGAGATGGCATTAAAGGAAACCAGTTAGGTTGAGGCTATGCAAGATAAGCTGATGCAATTCAAGAAGCTAAATGTTTGGCATCTGTGTGAACTTCCAAAGGGTAAGCTACCGATTGGTACTAAATGGATATTCAGAAACAAAACGGATGAAAAGGATGTGATTGCTCGCAACAAGGCCAGACTTGTTGTTCAAGGATTCTATCAAGTTGAAGGTCTTGATTATGAAGAAGTATATGATCCAGTTGCAACACTTGAAGATATACATATCTTTCTGGCTTATGCTTCATACAAGAACTTCTTGGTCTATTAGATGGATGTCAAAACTGCATTCTTGTACTAGCGAGATGAAAGTGGAAACCAATGTTTGACAAGCACTTAGTTTTGAAGATCCAGATCATCCTGATTATGTTTATAAGTTGGACAAAGCACTCTATGGCTTACATCAAGCACCTCATGCTTGGTATGCCACCCTCACTGAACATTTGCTTGCAAATGGTTATACAAGGGTGCTATTGATCAAACTTTATTCTTACGAAAGACTTGTGATGATCTCATTCTTGTTCAAGTATATGTCGATGACATTATCTTTGGATCTATCAATGATGATTTGTGCAACGAATTTGAAGCTGTGATGAAAAAGAAATTTGAGATGAGTTCCCTTTGAGAAATGTCATTTTTCTTGGGTATACAAGTTAAACAAGACGGTCAGGGTATACTAACACATCAAGAGAAACATGTTCATGGTATTTTGGAAAAATATAAAATTCAAGACTCCAAGATTTCACCAACTTCAATGTCTTCTCGTCCTTCTTTAACTCCTGATCTCAGAGGTGTAGATATTGATCAATATTTGTATCGATCAATGATTGGATCTCTGATGTATCTCACTGCCAGCAAACCAGACATCATGTTTCCTGTTTGTCAGTGTGCACGATATCAAAGTAATCCAAAGGAGTCTCACATGAAAGCTGTCAAGCGGATTTTCAAATGCCTCAACGGCCAACCAAAACTTGGACTTTGGTATCCTAAAAATTCTGATTTCAATTTATACGCTTATACTGACAGTGATTATGCAGGATGTAATTTGGACAGGAAATCCATAACCAGTGGATGCCAATTTCTTGGAAATAGGTTGATTTCTTGGCAATGCAAGAAGCAGCATACGGTATCCACATCCACTGCAGAAGCTGAATATGTGGCTGCATCAAGTTGTTATTCTTAGATAGTTTGGATTCAGCAACAACTTCTTGATTATGGTCTTTAAAGATCATCTGAAGATTATGAGGCTGATGCAACCAACAAGCCAGAACAACCAAGTCTTCCATGCATGCACTAAGGAACAAAGATGAACTAGCTTTGGAAGTCTTACACTCTCAAATGTGTCTAAGTGTAAGATCTTCCAAGCTAACAGTTCAGAAGGAGTTACTTCGGAAGTTTCACACTCAAACAGAAAAATATTCTAAGTGTGAAATCTTCGAAGCCAAAGACCAGCATCTTCCGAAGCCAAAGATGAAATCTTCCGAAGCTTCAGAGACAAAGTCTTCCGAAGCTGTGAAGACTGATTTCTTCAGAGGACAGAGAAAATATGCTTTCTCTGAATCAACTTTTGATAAAGCTGACACACTTTCCGCTGCCTGCTCTGGTGGTTCACCTACTTTACACAAGTTGGTGAAACTTCCATGCTTTATCAAAAAGTAGGAATGGTCTTTGTCTGTAACTTACCTTACTTGTTCCTGTAGACTTTTTGTATTAGGAAAAGTCAGTGAGCTATGGCATGTCATAGTCACTAGTCAAAAGGCAATCTGCCTTTTGACTTTAGATTGATCTTGTTGTCTAGATTAGTCAAATCCCAACTGTCTTTACATGTAAGTGACGGTTGTAGGTTGTAGTATAAAAGTGTCTCAGGTCCTTGTAATTTCTTTATGCTTTATAACACTTGTAAAAGAACTTGAGATCAATATACAACATCCTTGAAAACCAATCTTGTGTTGTTCTTAGTTCTGTCTCTTTAATTTACTTGTGTTCTTAGTATCATCTATTTTTAGTTACCAGATCCCTATTTGAATTGTTAAGTGATTTAAGATCTCTCCTTAGTATGAAACTAAGTGTTAAGTACCCTTACCCAGTCCTGTATTTGGTATCAGAGCATTCCAGGATCTTGATTGTAAGATCTTACCATCTTTAATCCTCTTAGCTTCACACATCACTTAACTCTTCAAATGGCAGCTATCTCTAAGGCTGATATGGAAACTGGAACTATGAAAAAGTCCCCACTGATCACTCCTGAGGATTTTGACACTTGGTGCCAAAGAATGGAAGGCTTCATCAAGTCTAAATATTCCAGGATGTGGAGTCTGTTGTCAATGGACCTCATGTACCATGCACCTCTTCAGCTGCTGCTGGTGGTGGCATGATACCAAAGGAGAGGGCTGACTTTTCTAATAAAGACTGGAAAAGGATTGATATTGATCAGAAAGCCATGACAGCCCTCCAAACTGCTCTTTCAAACTCCATCTATAGAGGTTTCAAGAAGTGCAAGACCGCTAAACAGCTATGGGATGCACTGAAACTGATGTATGAGGGGTCCAATGAAGCCAAGGAGAACAAGAAGGACCTCCTGAAGCAGCAGTTTGAAAACTTCACCTTCAAGACAGGTGAAACCATGACTCAACAATACTTCAGGTATGTTGAGATTGTGGATACTCTGGCTGATGTTGGAGTAACTATTGAGAACAGGGATATTGTTAGGAAGTTCATGTCCTCTCTTCCCAGACAATGGACACACTACTGTGTGGTCATTAAGAGGACTGAAAACCTCAAGACCCTTACTCTCACTGAGTTGTATGGGATACTCAGTGGATACCAGATGGAGATGAACATGCAAAATTCATCTGGTAACTCCAATACTCACCAGAGTTCAGCCCTTCATGTGGGTGAAAGGGATAGCAGAGAACCACAGCATCATCTTATCTGCTACCCTGAAACTTCACAAAAGGGTCCTTTCATCACCTTCCCAGAGACACCCAGAGAGAGCTACATCCAAGGAAGTCCCTTCCAAGAGACAAGTTCCTCTCAAGCCTTTGTCTCTACTGATGAAAGTTCAGGCAACTTTCTCTTCACTCTTGAAGACCTGGACTGTATCCATCCAGATGATCTGGAATATATGGAGATAGTCCAGCAGATGGCTCTTCTCACTCACAGAGCCCAGAAGTTCTACAAGAGGACTGGGAGAAGGTTTCCTAGCAATGCAGCCAGTGGCAAGTTTGGGCTGGACAAAAGCAAAGTAAAGTGTTACAACTGTAACCAGATGGGACACTTTGCCAGAGAATGCAAGGCACCTAAGTCAAATGGTGGCCAAGCATCATCCAGGCCAAACTACACTGAAGGAGGGCACCAGAATGAGAAGCCAAGACAGCAAGCTGCAGTTGCTGTTGAAGAAGGAGGCTTTGACTGGAGCTTCCAAGCTGAAGATGCTTCTCCAAATCAAGCACTCATGGCTGACCATGATGAAGCCAAGGTATTAGAACATCTTTGCTCTCCTGAATGTATTGCTAAAGTAAACAGATACAGGTCCTACAACTTAGAAATGAGATCTGATATTGAGTCTTTAAACATTTTAAAAGCTGATTTTAAGAGAGCTGAAAATGATTATAAGCTTGAAATAGAAGATCTAGAGAAAACAATTTCAACTCTTAAACATGAGCAAACAAACTACAAGACTCAAATAAAAGATCTTGTTACTAAGTTGACAGAATGCCAGGCTGAGCTTGTGATCAGCAAAGCCAGGGCAGAAAAATGTGTTCTTGAAGAAGAGACCTTCAAGAACATAATATCCTCATCTCTGCATACAAATGTTTGTTATCAGAATAAGCAGGGACTGGGATCTTGTGAGATAGCTCCTCCACACACTCTATTATCAGTAAGATCTCCAAGATGTGGAACTGGTCAAGATGAGCTGCCCTCTATAGACCCCAGTGATGAAGAGGATGAAGAGGAGATGGTGAGGAATGACTCTGAAATGAGTGAAGAGAGTCAATCCAAAAAGGGTCACCATGCTCCTGAGGAGAGTAAGAAGGCTGGTATGACAAAGACAAAGAGGAAGAACTTGATCAGAAGGGCAAAGAGAAGATCAAAGAAGGCTCAAGAGATCAAGGCCACTTTTGACTCCAAACAGAAATAAGTGTTCATCTCTGTAGGGTTTGAAGTGGTAAAGGTTGAGGAAGCAACTACGAACTCTAGTACCAGGAGTTTTAGTACAGTTCCAACTCATTCCAGCAAAGTGAATACTGAATTGTCGTGTACCACTGCTACACAGTCTGAACCATCCTCCTCCAAGAGTAATTCTCTCCTTAAGAAAATTGCTACATCATCTGTGAAGAAGAAGCTGGAGAAAGAAAGTGTTCAAGTTCAGTCTTGCTCTCAGAAGAAGACTCCCAGAAGGAAGCAAATGGACTGCATCATGTGTGGTATTACTTCTCATCTGGCTAAGGATTGCATCTACAATCCTAAAAGTACTATCCACATGGTCAAAGAAATGGCTTCTGGGAAGAAGAAGGAAAAGAAAGCTTCGGAAGGAAAATCTGTTTCCTTCGGAAGCTCCAAAATGAAGAAGAAGGCAAGTGAAAAATTGCTTTCGGAAGAAAATTTGGTCTCGGAAGAAAGGAATGCTTCCGAAGTACTAAAGCTTGCTGCAGTGAAAGCAAGATCTTATGAAGGTCCAGTCTCCAAATCTTCCGAAGCTGCAAAAGCTTCCGAAGCTTTGAAGGTCAAGCCAAATTTTCCAAAGGTGGTGTGGAAGATAAAGGAAGACCGTGTGACTGAAGATTCTTCATCAGCAACAGCAAATGATCCTCAGAGCCTGAACATAGGATCACTTACTGTTTCATTGCCTTCAACTCATTTTAACAAGCCCAAGACCAATGAGGCTTGGGTTTCCAAATGTAACTAAATCATCTCTTTTTGTGCAGGGACAGCCAAAGGCAAACAGAAATGTGTGGATCATTGATAGTGGCTGCTCCAGGCACATGACAGGCAATGAGTCCTTACTTCAAAACTTTGAAAGATTTGATGGAGGACCAGTTGCTTTTGGAGGAGATGCAGGAGGTTACATTACTGGCAGGGGCAAGGTTACAAATGGTAAGCTCAGCATTGAGAAGGTAAACTTTGTCAAGGAGCTTGGATACAATCTTTTGAGTGTGTCCTAATTTTGTGACCAAAAACATCACATGCTCTTTACTGAGCATGAGTGCATTGTTCTCAAGCCCGGGGTTGACATTCCTCAAGAGCATATTCTGCTCAGAGCCCCCAGGAGAGGGAACATGTACAAGATGGATCTGCAGGAAACATCTCCCTCTGGAGAAGTTTCTTGCTTTCTGTCTAAAGCAAATAGTGATGAGTCTTTCCTTTGGCATAAAAGAATGTGCCATGTAAACTTTAAAAACATGAATAAATTGATTAAGAATGATTTGGTAACTGGAATGCCAAAGAAAGAGTTTACAAGTGATGACCACTGTGTTGCATGCCTGAAAGGGAAGCAACACAAAGTGACTCACAAGCCAAAGGAAATGAACTCTATCAATACTCCCCTACACTTGTTACATATGGATCTGTTTGGCCCCACCAGTGTAATGAGTCTAGGAGGGATCTCCTACTGTTTAGTGATCAAAGATGATTTCATAAGATTCACTTGGGTGTTTTTCCTTAGAACTAAGGATGAAACCCCTGAAATCTTAAAGAACTTCATTCTGAAAATTGAGAATCAATCTGATCACAAGGTCAAGACCATAAGATGTCATCAAGGAACTGAAGTTAAAAACCAAATCCTTGATACATTTGTGATGAAAAAGGTATTTCAAGACAATATAGTGCTCCCAGGACTCCTCAGCAAAATGGTATTGCTGAGAGGAGAAACAGGACACTTATTAAAGCTGCTAGAACCATGTTGTCTGACTCTAAACTGCCTATCACCTTCTGGGCAGAGGCTGTCAACACAGCCTGCTATGTGCAGAACAGAGATTTAGTGGTTAAGACACATGGTAAGACTAGTTATGAACTGTGACACAAAAGGAGACCATTCATTGGTTTTCTCAGAACATTTGGATGTCCTTGCACCATCTTGAATACCAAAGATCAAATAGCCAAGTTTGCTGAGAAATCAGATGATGGACAATATGTTGGATACTCTTCTCAAGCTAAGGCTTATAGAGTATATAATCTCAAAACTAGAATTATTAAGGAGTCAGCCAATGTGACTTTCAATGAACACACACCCTGTGTGAAAGGTTCTGGTCCGGATTGGCTGTTTGATCTTGATTTAGTTACTAACTATTTTAACAAGGCTTGTGAGAATGTTTCAAGATCTACAAATCACAAATCAACAGAAGATCCTAATCCAAGATTTGAGCTGAGAAGACCAACCAAGAAGACTACTTCAGCTCCAGTGGTGACTAATCCTGTAATTGAGGCTCCTATCAGCACAAGCATGACAAATACTGCTGATTCAACTGAATTGCCTTCAAATTTCAGCTTAGAGACTCAGAATTCAGGAGAAGGAACTTCTAATGCAGGAGGAACTGGAGGTGGTGACAGTGATCAAGAATTTCTTGATGCTGATAACCACTCTATTGAAGATAACATGAATGATGTCACACACTCATTGGATCAAGTTTCTCTTGATAAGTGTGCTGATGTGGTGGGAGACACCTCATTGCCAGATCAGAATTTCTCTAATTTAGATCTGTCCAACCAACTTGCTGTGATCCCTCAACTTCGGATCCACAAGTCACATCCCACCACAAACATCATTGGAAATGTTGACTCAGGGGTAAGAACAAGAGGACAAACTCATGACAGCCATGTTTGTCTACATTCTTGTTTCTTATCCCAGATAGAGCCGAAGAAAGTTGATGAGGCTTTGAAGGATGGAAGCTGGATTGAAGCTATGCAAGATGAGCTGCTTCAAATCAGAAGACAGAAGGTGTGGAACTTATGCCCTCTTCCTCAAGGGAAGACTGTCATAGGTACCAAATGGGTATTCAGGAACAAGAAGGATGATAGAGGGATTATCATCAAGAACAAGGCTAGACTGGTTGTCCAAGGATACACTCAAGAAGAAGGGATTGATTACACTGATGTCTTTGCTCCAGTTGCAAGACTTGAAGCTGTAAGAATATTCCTGGCTTATGCTGCATCCAAGGATTTCAAGGTCTACCAGCTTGATGTGAAATGTGCTTTTCTCTATGGGGTGATTGATGAAGAAGTTTATATCAAACAACCACCTGGCTTTGCAGACCCAGATCATCCTGATTATGTCTGCAAGCTTGATAAAGCTCTATATGGACTGCATCAAGCTCCAAGAAAGTGGTATGAGACACTATCAACATACCTCTGTCAACATGGATACAAAAGAGGTACTATTGATGGGACTCTCTTCATCAAAGAAACAGGGAATGACACACTGCTAGTTCAAATATATGTAGATGACATCATCTTTGGTTCAACTAATCCAAAGCTCTGCAAAGACTTTGAGATGCTGATGAAGAATAAATTTGAAATGAGTGCCATGGGGGAACTCAGTTTCTTTCTAGGAATTCAAGTGAAGCAGGTTGAAGATGGCATCTTCATTAGTCAGTCAAAGTATGTACAGGACATACTTACAAGATTCAAGATGACTGACTGTAAGGTTGCAAAGACACCCATAGCCAGAAACCACTCCCTTGGTCCTAATCTTGAGGGGGAGTGTGTTGATGAACGTCTCTACAGGGCCATGATTAGGTCACTTATGTACCTTACTGCTAGCAGGCCTGATATTATGTTTGCCACATGTATATGTGCAAGATGTCACACCTAATCACTGTCAAAAGGATTCTCAGATACCTCAAAGGTGCTCCAAATCTAGGCCTTTGGTGTCCAAAGAATTCAGACTTTAATCTGTATGCATATACAGATAGTGATTATGGTGGCTGCAACATGATTGCAAAGTCCACATCTGGGGGATCTCAATTCCTTGGTGGAAGGATAGTCTCTTGGCAATGCAAGAAGCAATCCTGTGTGTCTTCATCAACTGCTGAAGCTGAATACATTGCTGCTGCAAGATGATGTGCTCAAGTGCTTTGGATTCAGAATCAGATTCTAGACTATGGGTTCAACTTCAAGGAGACTCCCATCCATTTAGACAACCACAGTGAAATCTCTATTACAGAGAATCCTGTGCAACACTCAAGGACCAAACACATCAACATCAGGTATCATCTGATTAGGGATAATTTTGAAAAGGGATTGATCAAACTAATCAAAGTTAACACAAATAAACAATATGCTGATCTGTTCACAAAGGCATTTGATGAACAGAGATTTAAATATCTTGTATCAACTATTGGGATGATTAACTTTGAATAGATTTTCTTTAATAACTTAATCAACTTTATTTCCTAAAATTGTGTGTCCTAAGTTGTCTATTAGATAACCTCATAAGCCCAGTTCTCTTTGGAAGAAAACTAACTTTTAACTGATATTCCTTAGATTTGTGAAAATTTACCTTCGGAAGAAATTTGTGTCTTTAAATGATCTAACAACTTATCTAAAGATTTACCTTCCGAAGAAATTCTTGGAGTATCTTCCAAAGCTTAAATTTATATATAAGCACTTAAATGCATTCAAAGAAAAAACATCTTCCGAAAGCAACTAAGTCTCGAAGACTTGTTCACTTCTTCCGAAGCCAAATTTTCAAAATTCTTTGAAATATCTTCCGAAGCAAAAATTGCCTTCGGAAGCTTTGCTACAAAGCTTCCGAAGCCAAAATTGTCTTCGGAAGTTTTACAACTTCCAAGAAAACTAACTTTTTGGGCGCACTTTTTCAGAAGTAGGACCCACTTGCGGATTTCAAAGTTTATCTTTTGTCATAACTTTGTCTCAAATCCACAACATATATCTTCCAAACGGTTCTATTTCGTCTCTCTACTCTCACTGATCCTTACCCTAAATTACCCCCAAATTTCATCTTCTTCTTCCTTTCTTCACTGTAAAGCTTCCTCAAATGGCCAACATTGATCGTCGCAACGACCCTGATTTTTCCATGCACCTACACAGGCAACACAATCAGGTTGCCCTGTTACACTCTGAGAAGGATCCAAGCTTCTCAGATGTGTGTAGGTACCTTTCTTCGTCTCACTACTTCACCTCCCTTACAATTGATCCTCCTCTCTATGAGGATCAGTTGCTTGAGTTCTGGAGGACCTGTCAAGAGGTCACCATGGACGGGGAGAAGGCACTGTCTGCTACAGTGCAGGGGAGGACAGTTTTCATCACTCCGGCCATCATAAACACCCATTTGCAGCTGGATGATGAAGCAGGTGAGCTGTCCTTTCCCAAATCTGCTGTCAACCACTCCTTTCAGCAGATGGGCTATGAAGGTGACTTCTCAGTCAAAACCTTCAGGAAGGGGAAGGTCTCATCTCAATGGAAATACCTCCTCCATGTCGTCATTCACAGCCTTTCTAACAAGCATGGAGGATGGGATCAAGTTCCAGAAGACCTCTCCTTTATAGTCCATGGGATGGTACAAGGGGTCAAGTTCAGGTACTCTCAGTTTGTATATACTAATTTACTTGCAAACTTGGACTCCTTAGAGTATTACATGTTCCCTAGGTATGTTCAACACATTCTCAACTGTGAGTTGGGACCACAGTTGAGGGGAACAGGTAATATTCTTAAAATAGGACAAATGAGGCCCGACATCTTCAAAATCTTGAAGAAGCCAACTGTTGGCTTCTCTGGGGTAGAAACAGCCCTTGTCCCAAAAATGTTTGAGCTCATTGCTCAGGGTGAAAACCTAGCAGCACCAGCTAGTGTTGAACCAACACCCTCCACCTCTCAACCACCTCAAACACAGCCTACCATCACCATCACCTACAAAAGAAAATCCCAACGAACCCCTGCACTTGCTACTGAGCATGTGCAGGCCCCCATATCAGAACCCATACAGGAGGAAGTGGAATCTCGAGCTCCCACTTCCCCTGAGGAGCAGACCACTCCCATCTTTCCACCACTCAGTGCTGAGGTTCCTCATGCTCAGCCTGATGAGCTCACAACCCCACAAACAGCCTTAAGCCATCACTCTGAGTCTCAATACTCTAGTGATCAACCTTCTGGGGAAAGCTACCATCCCCAACCTCTTGATCTAAACCGCCCCATTCCCAGCCTTGACTTCTATTCTGATGAAGATTTGGGCTTCAGTGAGTACCATGAGTCTCTCCTCTCTTCCCACACTCAAGGAGAGATGAGTACTCCTGCTTCCCCCATCTCTAGCCCACATCAGCAACCCCCTACTGAGGTGGATCCTCCTGAACTTATTCAGGAAATCCATATGGCAGAGGCTATCACTTTTGCAAGTGATAACATCACTAGGACCTCTACCATGGCAACCCAGCCTCTTGACACTTCTCTGGAAGTTGTCATTGGGCAGGGGAAATCCAGCAGCCAAGAAACCCATGCTGGTGGTGAGGAAGAAGACTTAGGTCCAATTCTCTCATCCCCCAATGATTCTTCATCTGAAGATGAGGGGAGTCTGCAACAAAAGGTGCACAAACTGTCACATCTTTGCACCTATTTTGTTTCAAAGATAGCTCACCTGGAATCTCAGGTGACTATCTTACAGAAGAGGGTCAATGTCCAGCAACTTGAGATCACCGATCTCAAGGGCAAGTTAGCTGAGAGACCCATGAGGACAACTCATCCAGGTCCACAAGAACCTGTGGATGTCATGGATCAATCTCCCAGCTCACCTATGCAAGAGGGTGATGCTACCAAAAAGGGGAGGAAATTCTGACAATCACAGAACCTGGGAGTTCTTCCCAGAGTATGGACATAGAGGAATCACCATCCTCTCTTGCAGATGTTCATACTCAGCAACCTCCTCTAGACAGTGATCTACATTTGCTCATTCAACAACTGTTTGAGGAGGGAATACCAAGAGCAATGTCTGCCCCTTCTGAGAACCCAATCTGGGGTTGGGGGTGATAGTAATAGGAGAGAACTTGTGATCTCTAGAGCTCAGGGTCAACTAGAAGTTCTCAACATTTCACACCTGAGTTTCTATGAGAGCATCAACTTGGTAGATCTGCCACTTGTCAACCCAAGCAATAACAGACAAGCAGCAAGATTGGCAGAAAGAATCCAAGACAGGGTGCTAGAGGAATTCAAATTGAGATCAAAATTATATAGACAGAGGCTAGCAGGTGAGATCTTTGGTCAACTGGATGTTGAGGTAGACCCGGAGATTAGCTTCAAAGGGAAAACCTTGACTGAAGGCCCAGAGGTTGAACCTGTGAACCTTGAGACAGGATCTCCCTCTGCACCCATTACCCTCAGTGAAACCCAGCTGGTGATGGTGTTTCACAACCTCTCTCTGGCCAGAGCTTGACAGCTGAACCAAGCAATGAAGGCCAAAGCTCTCTCCAGCCTGAGTCACCAAAGCCTGTGGTTGACAAAGGCAAAAGGAAACTGACTCCTGAGGATTGAGGAGGAGAAGAGAGAGAGGAAGAGGAAGCTGAGGGGAGAGAGTTCAAGTGGTTCCCCAGGTTTATGGAAGCTGCAATCAGGGCTGCCCCCAGGCTAAACACTCAGGAAGATGAGTTAAGGGCAGCCAGGCTAAACTACCTGGGAACCAGAAACTATAATGTTGATGAACTCATCTCTCTCCCCTTAGATGAGCTGAATGAACTGGCTGACACAGAGTTGTCAAAGGAGAGGAAGGAAGCAGAGGATGCAGCATGCTCCTCAAGCACAAAGAAGAAATGAGGCTGAAAAGACTCTACAAGAACATTCCTGTCCTCTCCCCAGTTCAAGAAAGTCCTGAGCCAGAGACTGTGGGCACTGAACAACCTCAGGTAGCAACTGAAGAAGAAAGACTAAAGATGATCAGCTACCTAAGTGCCACAGGTCTCTATCAGGCAGATGCACTTCTTCCCTTACCATCTGAGTACATATTGTTTGAATATAATAAGCAGATGGAAGAAAAGCTAAAAGAGAAAAACAAGCTGAAAAGAAAAGATTAAGGGAAGAAGCTGCAAAGTCAAGGGCCATCATCCATAAAAGCCAAAAGAAGTCTGCTGACAGACAAAGGATGATGAGCTTCTTGAAGCTGTATGGATTCTCCGGAAGGAGGCTTGGCCCTATGTCTCTATCCACAATAGATGAGCATATCAGGGTAATCAAGCAAAAGATAAAGAAGGGAGAGCTGGTGGACTTGCATTCTCCACCAAGTCCAGCTCAACCTGAAGTTGAGGTGAAGGTTGAACCCACTAAGACAACACAACCTGAACCTGGAGCTGCATCTCAGCCAACTTCATCTTCTGATCCATAGCAGGGTCCTCCTCTCTCTCCTTCTGAACCTGTGAGAAAATAGATCCCAACCTGGTACTCAAGACCAGTCCCCTCAGTTAAAATCATCAGGGAGAAGAAAAAGGATGGCCAGAAGATCAACCTCAAAGAGAAAAGAAGAAAGGCATCCACCTCCAACCTCAGGATGAGTCAGAGCATCCTGAGGGAGTGCATGAAGAGGTCTCTCAACAAACTCCAATCATAGTAGAGCCTCTTGCTGTTGGAAGAAAAATTATGTTATGGTTTTATGATGAAGATCAAGACAGATGGTATGTCATAAGAGATCAGGATGGTATGCATGTCTTTTCCACAGAAGACATGCTCAATCTTCCTCTGCATGATCTCTTTGACATGAGAAGGTTCTATGTTAGTCTGAAGGATCCAGACCTAATGATGAAGAAAGGTATGCTGAAGATCCTAATATGGACTATCAAAATCTGAAGAACTTCTCTGTTTTGGTAGCATCAGCCTAGGGGGAGTTTGTAAGATCATCTGAAGATTATGAGGCTGATGCAACCAACAAGCCAGAACAACCAAGTCTTCCATGCATGCACTAAGGAACAAAGATGAACTAGCTTTGGAAGTCTTACACTCTCAAATGTGTCTAAGTGTAAGATCTTCCGAAGCTAACAGTTCAGAAGGAGTTACTTCAGAAGTTTCACACTCAAACAGAAAAATATTCTAAGTGTGAAATCTTCCGAAGCCAAAGACCAGCATCTCCGAAGCCAAAGATGAAATCTTCCGAAGCTTCAGAGACAAAGTCTTCGAAGCTGTGAAGACTGATTTCTTCAGAGGACAGAGAAAATATGCTTTCTCTGAATCAACTTTTGATAAAGCTGACACACTTTTCGCTGCCTGCTCTGGTGGTTCACCTACTTTACACAAGTTGGTGAAACTTCCATGCTTTATCAAAAAGTAGGAATGGTCTTTGTCTGTAACTTACCTTACTTGTTCCTGTAGACTTTTTGTATTAGGAAAAGTCAGTGAGCTATGGCATGTCATAGTCACTAGTCAAAAGGCAATCTGCCTTTTGACTTTAGATTGATCTTGTTGTCTAGATTAGTCAAATCCCAACTGTCTTTACATGTAAGTGACGGTTGTAGGTTGTAGTATAAAAGTGTCTCAGGTCCTTGTAATTTCTTTATGCTTTGTAACACTTGTAAAAGAACTTGAGATCAATATACAACATCCTTGAAAACCAATCTTGTGTTCTTGTGTTGTTCTTAGTTCTGTCTCTTTAATTTACTTGTGTTCTTAGTATCATCTGTTTTAGTTACCAGTTCCTATTTGAATTGTTAAGTGATCTAAGATCTCTCCTCAGTGTGAAACTAAGTGTTAAGTACCCTTACCCGGTCCTGTAGTCTTAACATCTATAACACCAAGATTTGGTGTGACAAGACTGCAATGTTGAACATAGTGAAGAATCCTATCCAACATTCCAAAACAAAACAATCGATATTTTATCCGTGATTGTTTTGATCGAAAGCTTATTCATCTGGAACCAGTCAAATCAGATGACAACATTACTGATTTGTTTACTATGGCATTTAATCATTCCCGATTTGACTTTTTAGTTCAATCTCTAGGAATGATTACCCTTGGTTAAAGATTAACCTTATACCATCTCAAACATATTTTTCTATTCATTTTAGTTAAAATTGTTATTTTCTTTTTCGATAATCACAATTTTAGGGGGAGAATATATGAAAATGTCTAGAAAAAGATTTGTTCTTAGGGGGAGTAAAGATTGAAGAAAATTAAAAATTTCAAGGCTACATAAGAAATGATAGTATATTTCTTGATTTTGATATATTACATACTAAGGCTTAAAAATAATTGATTTGGATTATGTTTGATATGTTGATAGGCTTGACTTTCAAGATTGAAAAGCACTATGATCTATGATGCACTGAAAGAAAATTCTCTATGACTGAAGTGAGTTACTCATTACGGTTTTATGGTAACACTGATTCCATACTAAAACAGACTGAGAGTTACAGTCTAGTCATACTCAAACCAGTTACTTTCTGATTTAGTATCTTTTAAAAGCACCATATATATATATATATACATATAAATTTCAAAAGATGCAAAAGATATGAAAAACAAAAACAAAAGAAAAACAATCAAAAATAACAAAAAGATGATATAAAGGCCATATAGGAATAAGAGATGCCAATGCGCACAATAATAAAAGATATGTCATAGACATACATACTATATGATAAATATTTTTCTTTTTGAGAATATGTTGACATAGGAGGCAAAATCAAAAGATGGGGCACGTAAGTCTGAATTGGTATGTAAGTCCTAAACGTCTTGCGAGGCCAAAACATAAGTCCGACTGGCTGTTAAAAAGTCCTAAAATTTGTTAATATTCTATGTTCAAAAAAGTTTCTCAGGCTAGTTATGCTCTATATAGATATTATAAGAAGAGAAAATTTATCCTGAAAATGCTTAACAGAGGTAAAAGGTTTAAGTCAAATTGAGGTGATTTGAAATCTCAAAAGTGTCTTGAAGCTGGATAAGGGGTCTATAGGATTTTTGATTGTGGGATCTATTGATTTCATATAACTTAATCAAAGCATGATATATATCACAACATATGTGTCTAAGTAAAAATTAAAGTCTAAGTTTAAAATGGATACAACATATTGACAATCAGCGTAACTAGTCTTATTTTAAAATAAAGCTGGATGATGCTAATAATCAATTTCACATAAATATGATCCTTTACTTGAAAATTTATCAAAAATATCTAATTTGTTTTAGTTTTAGTTTTTTTAAACTTCATGTTTGTTTACAGTTGTTTTTGTTTACCAAAAGTCTTATAAAATTAAGGGTTTTTGGTTAAATGTTAAAACTTAGTCAAACATGTATTTAAACATAATAAATCAGAAGATAAAACAAAATAAATAAAGTTGAAAAATTAAAAAGTTCAATTTTTTTTTTAAAAAATTGAACTTCTCGCATGCGAGAAGTTCAAGGGATACGATAAGTTGTGTTTGCAAATACTGACTTCTCACGCAAGAAGTCATTCTGTTATAAAAGGTAAAGTCATGCGAAAGTTTGACCATTCGCACGAAAACACTCCGACTTCACAATCTCAAAATTTTCTAAGTGTTAAACTTCTTGTAGTTGATATACGCGTTCATTGTGGTCGCATAGTGTTATAATAGTGATTGATAAGGTAGATTTCCAGTTTTTGATTGATTTTATGAGTTTGAATCATGACCGATTGAATATGGACTTTGGACTTAAAATTAAATGAAGTTAACCATATGAAATCTTAAAATTGATCTAATTGACACTTGTTGAACATGTATTAATGGTTAATCAACCTGAAAATGTTTAACTTGAAAAATCTGAAAGTTCATACTTGTCGCGTGCGAAAAGCTATTAGAACATGAACAGACGCGATAAGTTTTCAAATTGCTTAAAACCTTTCGCTTGACATTTTGACTTGTCGCACGAACAGTTGACCTATGGTCAAACTTTGTTTCATGTGATTAGTATTCTCGTCGCGCGAAAAGTTAGTCTTGGAAAATTAACTATTCAGATGCGAATAGTTATAGTCATGCGAAAAGTACAAAACTTCAATTTCAAAATTTTTCTAACTCTAAGAATTACTATGTATGAGTAACTAATCATTCTTTGTCTAAAATAATTTTCAGATGGCTCAACAAATGGTTTTTAATAAGAACCATAATGTTGTTGTTTTCTTAGAGATGTTTCTGGTGATAAGGCATTATTCAGATCTCTGATTGACGGCCTCAAGACTTCTCGGATACACTATGCTATTACAGCTAATCCTACTATCTACACTGATGTGGTTGATCAGTTCTAGATTACTGCAGCTAATGAGCTAGATACTCAGGGTGAACCCTGTATTTCCGCTACGGTTAGGGGGAAGATGACTGTTATTACATCAAAAGTTATCAATAGTGTATTACTGTTGGAAGATCAGCCAAATGCGCCAATGAAGATTGATGATGACGTAGCGAGAGACTGTCTCAAGAGGATGGGTTATGATCACCGGTATCCATCAATGGAGAAGAAATACTTACCTCCATTCTTGAAGTATTTATTTCATATGGTGATTCATTGTCTAAGCAACCTAAAGGTTGGGATGGATAGCCTAAGAGCATATCCAAGGCTATGTTTGCTGGGATGCAGAAGAACGCGATTGCTGCTATGGGGAAGAAGTTTATCATGTACCCCGGATTTATACAGATGATAGTGAATGCTGCTTACCCTGAGCTAGCAGTGTCTAATTCATCCACCTATGCTGTTATGGTGATGAAGAAAGGCATATTCACCTATTTGATGGGAGCTTGTGGTAATGCCTGGGATGGTACTCACTTTGCCAAGCTCGACAGATTTGTTAAAGGATATCAAGAAGAAGCTCAATAGCAAGAGGCTGAAGCTCACCAAGCTGATCAAGCTGGTCCATCTTCAAGCACTCATGAAGATGCTCTAGAAAGCTCACAAGTAGCTGGGATGTCAGCTGAAGATGAGGTGAACACATGGTTCACATATAGTGATAGTGATCAGATCGGGAATGTCTTGTATGTGCTAAAAGAACGACCCAAAGTGCAAGAAACTCCTACCAAGCGCACTGCTGAGGAAAGAGATATTGATTTTGTTCCTGAGGATTCTCCGTCTACTTAGAGGAGAAAGAAAAAGATGGCCAGGAAACGTGCTGATTCTGATAGTCCACGTGGGAGGGGTAGAGGACGAGGTGTGTTGCGTAAGCATCAGACCACTATAACCACTATGTCAACCAGTTCTAATATTCCCGTGTCTGAGACTCCAGTCACAGCAAGTAAGGATACTACATTAGAGACACCAGTGATTGTTACAGAATCAACACTAGACATCATCTGCTATGCCTGCTGCTGCTGATGTGTTGAGCACTCCACCAAGAACTCAAGGTCATAATGACATGTTTGGGATGGAGGATTTCATTAACACTACTCTTGAGCCAAGACGGCATACTGAGTCTGCACCTGATTCATCCATGAGGGTATATCTTGAGCAGAGAGTTCTAGTGTTAGACAGGGAGATGATGGAGAAAACTCAACAGATCTACGATTTACATGCTCTAAATTAAGAGACGAATGAGAGAATCAAGAGTCTGGAGCATTAGCAACAGTTTATGTTTAGTTATATACAGATCATGGAGCAAAACATCAGAGACCTCACTTCTCGTGTTCTATTCTCGTTTGCTTAACAACGAACCATGGAATTTGGAGAGTCAAGTGGATAGTAATCTACTGGTCCTGAAGCTGTTAGTGATCCTACTACTGCTACAGAGCATGATGTTGATCCTGTTATGACTAAGAGGACAACAGAGACTACTAATGTTGATCAAGAGCCATCTACCACTATTCCTACCTCGGCTACTGAGGATCGACCTATAGTATTTACTGGAGAGGCATTTGTAGAGCCTGAGCATGACATAACTATCCCTAACCCAGATCATGATGATGATGATTTGAAGATGGTGGATTTTAGTTGTGATGAGAAAGATGACATTGATGATGAAGATGATGATGATGTTGATGATAATGAGAAGGATCGTAATGGAGACAAGAAGGATGATGATGATGATGAGGGCGGTGAAATGGGTTCAGCTGCTGGTGCTTCTGGATCATCGAGTTCTGCCAATGTCTCCGGACCAAGTCCCGATGATACAGTTGACTATACTCCATTAGATCCCGCTACTGAAGAGACTTATGAGAAGGAGTTCTATACATTCTAGCAATAGATTCTTGTTGTGGAATCTGATGAAGACTTTGGTCCATTTGATGACTTGGAGGATAATGTAGATTACACAGACATGTTTGGAAATAGTCTTAAGGACTTATTATTTTCAAATATCTTGATTGAAGAATGAGAGATAGTTGGTAAGTCAAGTGCTAAAGAGACGACTGACAAGGTATCAGATCTAATTGGTCAAAGTGCTATACGTTAGGTTGGAAATCTTACTTTTATGAAGCTCAGCTGAGACATTCCAAACCTTTCCAAACCTTTCACAAGGTATGAAAACTCAGAACCTATTATTAGTTGGGCATATGATGCTAAGAAGAAGATGTACGTGGTGAAGAGAAAGGCTGGAGCTATAGAGTATCATTAGGATGAACACGACTTTCATACACTTAGAGCTTCAGATTTATATGCTATGGGTCGTGTTCCGTTTATCAATCCGAGCAATTATGGAAAAGGGAATTGGATCAGGAATATGATATGAAGACAAAGTAAAACTAATTTCAAAGACTTCAAAACTGCTAAATCCAAATTCATTGAAAATAAGACGAGTATAGACCCGAACACTAACAAGCCAATAAAGATATGGGTTTTTAAGCATCCAAGATATGCTAAGAAGACCCGTATACATGCTCCTGTGTCAGTTAACAGCTTGTCTAAGCTCATGTGATGGTTTTTTGAGAAGGAGACTGGACACTCGTTGATCTACTGTGTAGATAAAGATTACCATATCATCGACCTTGTGAATCTGCTTAAGTTTGAAAGGGACGATTTGATGAGGTCGTAGACTTGTCCAATTGCAGCTGATGAATCTGTTTACTTTTTGGCGGCATAGTTCGGTTGGTTGATTATGATGGCCCTAAACAACAAGATGTACGCTTATGGGGGTAGTTACAAAGTTGCAGACGTGGACTTTTAAAGCATTGATTCACCAAGCCTAGGGGGATATTGTAGGGATTGAACCTAGAGGCTCGGAAAATCAAATAAAGATGATAAAGATCAAGTCACGCGAGAACCTAGAGTTGCCGCGCGAGAAGTTGTATCTCGCGCGAGAACTCAGAAGTCGCGCGAGAATTACGCGAGAACTTTGTAGTTTAGTATAAATAGTTGTTAGTTGATGTAATTTAGTGAGCTTTTGTCATTTCTTGATTTCGCATGTATTATGTAATCCTTCAAATCAGAGAGCAATATAAATCAAAGTTTATTTACACTCGTGTTCATCTCATTTCTTATTCAATCTTATTACTATGATGATTATATTCCCCGTTCTTGTCACGAGATCGATCTGATTGTTAAGTGTTGATCCTTACATCCTTTGTTCATTCTCGTCATAAACAATTCTCTCATGAAGAACAGTTTGTTAACTGCAGATGACTTTTCATACATATTTGACAGAGCCGACATCATGCCACTTGCAGTGGTTTCTTTCATCAATATGTTTAATGTAAAAAGTTTTGAACTTTATCTATGGTTTATTTTTTTGGTTTAATTATTCTTACAACTAAACTCATGTTGGTGTTCTAGATCATATCTAGAATCTGTCTTATGTTAACTTCTGCTGTGAAAATGTTTTTAAATTGGTGTATGAAACCTAAGACTTCTTAACAACTTCCTCACCTATTTCATTAGACTTATTGCTTCTTTTAGTGTAGGTTATAGTTTCTAGTTTAAGTTTGTTGTTAAGGTTGTTATGTGTGATGTAGTTGCTACCATATGGATAATTTGTTGAACAACATCCCTAGCACTTCATCTCTTTCAGATCGCAACAGTAAGCCTTGAAGCTTAACTTGAACTCATTTCCATAAACCCCCTTCTTGTGCTTTTTCTAGAGGTACTTTTCTGATCTCAGTACCTCTACTAGCATTACGAGTTATAACATGAACTTTGTAACTATCAGCTGGTGTTGCCAAGATCCTCTTATTGAAATTTGTTGTGATCGTTGGTGGTGACCACTTAATGTTAATGAAATATTCATCTCAATATGAATGCTTGCTTAAACTTGAATAAGGATTTAAAAAAGTTGTGTGTAGTGTATCCCTCTCCCTCAACCCTTGTTTGCAGTTCCTTTTGTCATATCAACACCTCTGTTATTATATTCCATCTATTCTCATTAAATATAGTTTTCTTTTTGTAAATCTTTTAATTACTACCAAGTAATCCTTTCTTTATTTTATAATTTCCTTTAGTAGTTAGAACTTAGGTGGCGTCGTGCCATAATAGTAACTCAAGTGGTGTTGTGGCATCTTGCATATTCATTAGCTCTGTTTCTCTTTGCTGTTGTAATTCTTCTTCTTGTAGCTTCATACCAAGCCCCTCTTGAAACTTCAAGGCATTTTTAGAATTCGGACCTATAAGAGCTTTAGTGGAAATATGAGTATCAGTAGCAACCAGGCTACACATGTTGAGTATGATCTATATCTGGCTGCATTAATAATCATAGATCTTTATGATCCTTGCCTCAAGAATACTTGCTACCTCAAGTGGTTGTTTCTTCACTTTCATTAGAAACATTGTGCTCTTATAATAACTTTCCTTTACTATTTCATCAAGATCTTCTTCCATTAATTGCTTGACTAATCCTCACTAGCAAGAAATGTCTCCTTTCACTTCCTCTTCTTCACCTTTGAAGAACCGTTGCACATCATAAGTGGTAATAAGTGCTTCGGATGTGTTTGTTTAACTTTAGAAGCATGTTTTTCATATGGTTTCATAAGCAATGTCTTGGTTACTCTCTTAAAGCAACACGTATATTCTCCTATTTTTGGTACCAATAAGTGGGAACCACAGAGAGAAGGAAGAGCAATACCAATTTAATGAGAGATTTGAGTTCTATTTTCTTTAACTTCTCTACTTAGTACTATTTTGACATCAATGGTGTTCTAGAGCATTATAAGGCATTACTTATGCCTCTTTGGAAGCATGTACTAAAATTAAATAGATAAAGATGAATTAAACTAATAGTGTTATAACGAGAGTGGGGGAGGAGGGTTGTTAGTTCATGTTGAAATATTGGTTGTTCAGGAATGAGTTTGTATTTCAGTGAGTGTTTGGGTTAGGTTTGCCAACTTAATGGTATGTGTTGTTCTTGACACTCCTTTGTATTCATGAAGGAATGCTTGATTTTACACACCTCAAATGTGAGTGTGTCAATTCTTGCCGGTATTTATTGAATGTTTGGCCCTTCACACTTGTCCCGGCCACAAACACATATCTCACTCATGAACCACATGTTCCAATCTCGAAAACAAGTTCAAGTCACAGCTGTCCATTAGAGGATACGTGTCTCAAACATATAGAGACCAACCAAGATGGAGGAACACGACTCACAACTCATTATCACACAACTATGAGCTGCGATGTAACAGTCATGTACCCTGACATGACAAGCGTAAAAGTTAATCTTTAAGACACGATAGCCGAACGACACGATTCCCTGTCTAGAGGTGTACTACTCTCATATCCGTAACACAATTTCAGAACTTGTTTCCCAGTTCGAAGCATAAAATTTAAAAACAATTATCATATTATGGAACACAAACTTTGAATCAACTATTATAACACATGGCACAAACCCTAGATCTAATTTTCAAATCTAAAGATACAAACCAACCACCAATACCACCTTTACACAAATTTTGATAGATCATTGTGCCAAAGCATCAACATGTATACAAGACCAATCAAACCAGGTACCATCCGACGCACTTAAGGTACCACATTATCACCTAAGTCACTAATAACTTGAATAGGAATATTCCTGGCATCAACAAATTGTGAGTCTAGCATAACTAGCTAGTTTAACATCATACTAGACTATGAGACTTGTAAAAGATACTTTAAACTTAAGTTAAACTTAACGGCTCAAACCCAAAGATACTCCTCCATATGTTAATTAAAGGACTTGTACAGGAGCAACAAGGCAAGTCATCTTTCCTCTTAACGTCTAATGGCTAGTGTATGCTTATGTATACATTTATCTTCATTTTCTTTTCTATACAAGCCGACTTGAGTATTGAAATGCACTCTGAGGTCAAGCTTCAAGGCCCTGTAATGAGTTTCTTTATGACCCAAGAGGAAGCTAAATGAGATGGATTTCAACCAGATGAGTCATTTGCACGGCAACCTGATTCCATAAAAATTTGGAGCCATAATAACAACTATCTTGTAAACACTATTTGAAAACGAATTAAAAAGGATCTATTAAAGAAGCATATGTATATAATAATAAATATGTGTGCAAAGGGTAGTTGTGTGATACCGAAGAGAGGTAAAGCGAGAATTGTACGCCGTACAAAAAAGCAGTGTGAATTCTTTGGACAGACAAGAGACATAAGGACCCACTTTGGTGTATCCTAGCGACCCACTTTGGAAACATAAACATCAAACTAAAGACAAAATCCCACTAATCACTCCACTCCAATTTCAACATTCTCATCTCCCTTTTCCCCATTCATACTTTTCATGACTCCCCATTTCCCAAACATAACAAAAAAATGAAAACACCTTTATATCTATCCATCCATCTATATGTCACATAATCAAATCATGCAGTTCTATATGCTAACTAAACATCAGCTTCTTCTGTCACCTGGTATTGTTGTTGTTCAGCAACAAAAGAATCTCCGAGAACGGTGGTCGTTTGGAAGGAGTATCATGCCAGCATTTGTTCAGTAGAGATCTGAGATGTTGAGGGCAGTCTTTTGGGATGTCTGGTCTGAGCCCACATGCGGCGATGCCCACAGTGGCTTGAACCGGTGATAGTGAAGCGTATGCCGCCTCCCCTGTCATCATCTCCCATACCACCATTCCAAAACTAAACACGTTGCTCATCCACGTCTCTGTCACCGTTTCTGGGTCACCAGCAATCATCTTTGCACAAACAACCACCCCTTTATTACGTATTTATTACATATGAACGACGAATGGAGTTATATACATGCGTGCCAACTGATACTAATAATTTGTAAATTTATTAGTCACATCATGGAAATAATTGGGTACCAATCAGTTTCAAAAGAAAATGATGGATGTGGTTAAATAAAGCCAAAAGTTAAGCAAGATAATGATGTAATGCTGTTCATCTAATCTAATCATGTGAAAATTTTGCTTTAAGATAAGACACTTTGATTTTACACCATGCGAAAAAATGAATTTTGTTTGGTATTTTAAATCATGTTATTTGTACTTATGGTCAGTTAATTGGCTAACAGAAGAAAGTTTGTCTATGTAAATCCAGATATATGTTCTAGTGCTAATAGTATGGTTATGTAATGGACTAACCTCGGGGGCAAGCCAGCGGTAACCATCGGTTTCATATTCCATAGCCTCCCCTGCATTCTTGCAAGCGGAAACGATGCCCATATCCCCTAAACATGCATTCCCGTTTTTATCTAATAAAATCCTCTGTGTGTTAAGGTCTTTATAAGCAACGCCGTGATCATTCATGAACTTGATCCCTTCTGCAACATCAGAAGCAATCCGTGTTATCTCTTTTGTTTGAATCTTTTTGTTCTTTCCCATGATACGGTCATGAACCGATCCACCCTCCATCCACTTGTTCACAACACATAAACCATGAACATCATCAATGCATACACCATAGAATTGCAAAATGTTCTTATGCCCACAAGTCATTAGTTCTAGAAGATCTCTTCGGATCTCGAATTGATATGAATTTCCCTTTTCACACCCTTTTAACTTCTCAATCCTGACCTTTTTCCCTTTATATGTTCCTTTAAACGTCCCAAATCCGATCTGATCAACAAACTCTAGGCTATCGGGATTTAACAACCATTTCTTGATCTCATCCGCCCCAGATTGAACAGTTTGCCACTCGTCAACCGATATAACAATTGAAGAATTCGATAAAGGTAGTTGAAGTCTCAACTTTGCACTACTCGAAGTTAAACTCTCAACCTCATTCCTGTAGTTCTGCTTGTTACAATCATCTTCCATTTCCCCAAACTCTTTCCCTTTCGTACCCTCTTCTTGACACCCACAAAGCCCAAACGGGAGCTTCATAGAATTCGTTTTGCTCGTCTTCTTTAAAGCTGACTTCAAGGCAACCTCAATTTGTGATTTAAATGTTTTCTCTTGCCCCGGTTGCACTAACAGAAGTACAACCCCTAATGTGAACCCTTTCTTCTCAAAGATTTGTATCTTCTTGCAACAAATCGAAGCACTATCTAACGATCCTGACATCGTCGGCCATGAAAGCGACGAGTTACAAGCGAATGTGAGCTTGAAAACAGACCCTTGAACTTGGTCATCTGAAACCTCTTGTATCATAATAGCAGGATTATCATCTGCAGATGCTTGTTCTATCAATCTAACATGTAAAAACACATCCTTCATTTCGAATCCCGCTTGCGCATAACTGTCACATACATCATCAACAGCATTAGTTCAGCAAAATCATCACTTTTCTTCATGCATTTAGCAAACGAAACCGCTTGAATCCCTAAGATCTACATCAAATATGAAGTTTGACTTACAAAACAATCGAGTCAAACCAATCGCAGTGACGCAATCATCAGATCAAAGGGACTCTAATCAAGGGTTTGATGGAAATTAAAATACAAATTCAAATTAAAAACCATAACTTTCGATTAGGGTAGTTGATACCTGAGGGGTAACGAATCATAATGCTTTCTGATATTCGACACAAGTTTCTCCGGCAGTTGACTTCCGGGATAAAGCTGAGTCAAACTCCTAACAACCCCACCCCACACATGCTTCCGACAAGCATCGATCCGGGTCGGGTTGGAATCTCGGGCCGGGTCAAGATTCAATGAGTTCTTGAGAGAAGCAATGGCTTCGGATACATTGCGAGTGAGCTTCTGCAACTTCTTCTGCATCACCGAGCTGTCTTTAATGGTGCCACCGATGGATGCCGAAGGGGATGAAGAAGATGAAGATGTATCGAATGCAGCGGCGGTTGATGACTCCGATCTGTCGCCGGTGCGCATGAGCCCTTGTTCGACCATGTCGTCGTCGGTGCTTGTACGGCTGGACCAGCATTCGAGTGCAGCTGCCATGGGTGATTCCGACGAGCCCCAAATGGTTAGTAGCAAATGTATAGAATAAATAAATTAAGGAACTTGTTGAATGGGGTAGATGATTATGACATGAAGAAGGAGAGAGAGAGTGAGGAGGGTAGTTTTTGTGTGGAAGGTGAGGTGAATAAGTGGGTGGTGTTAAGAGTGAGAGTCTTGTTTTGGTAAAGATGATGCATCATGCATCCTTCTTGTTAAATAATTTAATTTAATAGGAGTAATAAAGATGAATCATTGTTATTGTCCTTTTTGTTATTTAAGGCATTTCAAACGGACAAGTTGCATATGGATTTTGACCGGAAGAGACTTGGCTTGTGAAAGCCTCTTGAAATCGCCGTGCGCCAGGCTTAATCGGCGTCCTACTTGTGACACTAAATTGGAGGTTTTTGACCAGATCATTTGTAAGATTATTGCCAATCGCATATATAACGGAATGAAACCTAAAATGCTCTTGTTTCTAATCATTAACGGAATTATCTTTTGGTTAAATAAGTTAAAAGGAAAGACAATGCTCTTTGAAGCTTACTTTAAAAAGGCATTTGACTCTTTAAACTTTGATTTTTAAGATGATATCATGCTACACATGAACTTTCCCTCACGATGTAGAATTGGATCTGTGGTTGTCACACCTCAGCGCGTACTTCAAGTCTAGTAAACAGTGCACCGATAAAGGAGTTTAGTAACAAGAAAGGGGTTAAACAAGACGACCTAATCTCACCATACTTGTTTATTCTTGCTATGGAAGCCGCTCGTGGAAAAAGCTTCTCATTTGGGTATCTTTCATAGGATTAAGACCTATAATGATGGCCTTTCATTTTCACTTCTTTTCTTTCTCGATGATGTTATCTTCATTGGTGAATGGTTCCTGTTTAACCCAAAAAACCCTTGCGAGACTCCTTCATCGCTTCTTCTTAGCATCTGGTCTAAAGGTTAACTACTCAAAAAGCCATCTTTTTGGCATCGGCGTGAACCCTTCCTTTTTGGCTAAGTGGTCTCCTCCCTTTATTGTCAACCTAGTAAACGTTTGTTTATGTATCTAGTCCTTTCGGTTGGAGCTAATATGAACCATATTAATAATTAGAAGCATGTCGTTGATACTTTTGAATCCAAGCTCTCCTCTTGGAAAGCTAAGGTATTGTCCTTTAGTGGTTGAATAACTCTAATCAAATCAGTGTTATCTAGTTTGCCATTGTATTTTTTTTCTCCTTATACAAAGGCCCATTGCATGGCATTATTGCTTTGGAGAGAATTAGAAGTCGTTTCTTATGCGTGGTAGTGACTCTACCAAAAAGACACATTAGTCTAGTTGGAAATTGATCATCGTCTCTAAAAAAAGAATGGATTTAGGGTTAGGCTATCTTCAATCATTTAACTTAGCTCTCCTATCTAAATGGTGGTGGAAGGCAAAAAACAATCACCGTAAGTTATGGTTCAAGGTGGTTTGGCAATTCATTATAACACTCGCACCTCTCATTTCCTTCCTATTAGATCAAATATTATCGGGGTTTAAACTAAGTCTATTCTATTGATAATGATTTGGTGAGATTATGTATCAATCTTGTACGAACAATCAACAATATTTTTGATTTTTCTACATTCACAATTAGAGTCTCTACTGAAGAGGCTCTTCTTCCACCGTATGGTTAGCGCTTGGTTTGGAATAACTATGTTCCAATTAAAATAAATTTATTTGTTTGGCGTCCGCTATTAGATACAATCCTTAACAAGGTTTCTCTTGCAAATCAAGCCCTCAATTTATCAACCCTTACTTGTGTGGCTGTGCAACCTCTATGGTGAATCTGGACAACCCCTGCTTGTTAATTATGATGTTGCTAAGCTTGTTTGGTCTTAATATTTCTATTGGTGTATGATCCCTATGGGTAATGCTTCAATGTGAGTGGACTACTTAGTTTGGTTACCTTCTTAACGTCAACTTCATCAAAGAAAAAGATTCTTCATGATATTAATTTTATTACTTTATGGTGTAATTAGGGGGCGAGAAAAGACATCCTTTTAATTGGCAAGGCTATTGTCCTTACAAAATTATGGATAAAGTCAAAGTTTTAAGTTCCTTTGGATCATCAATCGTGGCGGATTCTCTTCTATACACCGGAACAAATGGTGACAATTTAATTTTAAGGCACTTCATTTGGAAACATGTGAACTCTGGTATTTTTGTTAGTTTGTTGTTAACTTCCATTATCTATTATAAGGGTTTGTTTTGTCACTAATACAAATACGAGGACTTGTTTGTAACTTCTTGTATCTTGATCTCTTTTGGTATCCTTATAATTTAGATATTATTAAATAATTAAGTTAATAATAATAATAATAATAATAATAATAATAATGAAAATAATAATAATAATAATAATAATAATAATAATAATAATAATAATAATATAATAATAATAATAATAATAATAATAATAATAATAAGCATAATAATTGTTAAATCTTGAAAAATAAATAAAAATAAATAAGTTTAATAAATTAAAAACTTGTAATATATTATTTTGGGCATAAAATAATAACATTAAAACATCAGGGGCCAAACTATAAATTGTTTTTAAAACAAAAACATAAACTTTGGGCCGAATATTTAAATTTATAACCCCAGGGACCAAAGCTGTAAAGTTTTAAAACCCAAAACCATTCCCCCCTTTCACCCCGCGATTCCGGTGACCGGCCGGCCCAATTTCCGGCGCGGCTCCGGCCATCGTCAAAACCCCACGAGAAACCATTTTAATGCCCCAAAACACTTCATTCGAGTCGCAAAACCGTTTCGAACCCATTGATGCCTTTTAATTCGGTTTTTAAATGAGGATACATCAAACCCAAACACGAAACCGAACCAATCATAAACCGAATCCGTTCAATACTTTAATGATTGTAATAATGCAATTAATCAAGCATACACAATCGGGTAATCAATTAGAAATCAATGGGGCGATTAATTTCACCTGAAACGACAAATTTCACACCTTAATCGATTGGAAACACAAGAAATTAACCCGAGAGCCGTTGGACACTTAATCCACTAAAGGGGAACTATAAATTAGAGGGCTAATGCTCAAAATCATCTCTTTAAACTCTCTGTAACATCAATTGCACCAAAACACACACACACACCTCAAGATTCAAACGAGAATCCGTCGCGAACCTAGTTCAAACTTGAAATTGGTTATACCACGTCGAATCAGGTAATTGAATACATGTTAGTACTCGGTTTTAGATGGGGAACAAAAACCCTAACCTTAATTTCATTATCAAACTCGTTTTGCGGATCAATTTGATCGATTTGGAAAACTAGGGTTCTTGTGAAATTTGAGGATTTTCTGGGAAACTCATTAAATATTTTCATCTCGGAAACTTGACAAGAAACAGGGTCTTGCCCCAATGGTTTAAGCACGGTGAGGTGTGGCAAGGGACCCGGGTTCAAACCCGAGTCCCTTCCTTTATTTTATTAAAAGGTTTTTATTAATTTTTAAATTACGAAAAATATTTAAATGTTATTTTAGTCATATAAAAATCATTGTTAATCAGAAATTAAATAAAATCATTTTTTTTTAAATTTTCTTAGAAATTAAATTAATAAACCCTTATTCTTTGATTTTAAAAAATATAAAAATTGTTACAAAATACAAAATTATTATTAATTTTGAATTGTAATAAATCTCCCTTAATTCCCAAGAATCTAAATTTAATAAATTCGTCATTTTTATAAAATATATTTACAAATTCAATTATATAAAAAAAGTAAATATATATATGTACATATTTAAAATGTGCATCTTTTGGGTTTAAAAGAATTATTTAAATCTATAAATTTACTATTTTAAATAGTAAATAATAATCTTTTGATAAAGAAAAGTTTAACTTTTATTAATGGTTTAAATCACTAAAATTCTTATTTAATCATTTAAGTATTAAAGCAATATAAATTGTACCTATCTTATAATCTAAATAATGGTTTAATGAGTTATAAATAATATTATTACAATTGTCATCCAAAGGTCCTAATATAAACCGTGAACCTTTAACATTATAATGATCGTTATTAACTTATGACGTCGTTCATTTAGGTTGAACCTTATCAAATCGTCGGCGTTTAATACAAGACTTCTTATATATTCATCTTTATAAGTCATGTGAGTTTTCCATACCCCATTTTATATTATTTCTTACTTTTGGGGTGAAACTTGTTAAACTTATTATAAACACACTTGTAAAATCGTTTTTACTCTTGTAACACTTGTGCAATTCATCTTATCTTGTCATGGTTATTTGGACTCTTATAATTATCATGTGATAACACTTGTAAGATACAATCACTAACTATTGCTAGCCTAGCGATGGCCTGACAAGCCTATTTGGTGCTAAAGCCGAGGTATTGCCGGCTCCTAGTGACGTATTCTTGATCACTATGGGAACCAAGTATACTTAGCTAATCGTATAATCATGTTGTGGCCATATTTGTTGAGGTTTGATTGTTACATTTGTTTATCCATTTAGTATTACATTATTCATTAACCTATGACATGAATTGCCGTCTTAAAGTTTATATATTTATGTATGTTAAACCTGTGGAAACTCACCAACATCATATGTTGACATTATTTTTAACATGTTTCAGGAAATGATCCCGCTTAATTGCCTTGAAGACTTGAACACATCTAGGATTGGACCTAGAGATTAATAAAATGACATATATTGTCACATGATGCTATTTGAATACTTGTTACATTGGTTGTTTGAAACTTATGCTTTTCATCTATGTATGTCATGAAACTTGAAATTTAATAATATTTACACTTTCAAAAAGCTTTGTGTGGCATGAATAATCTTAATCCTCACATCTCAACGTTTTCGTCGTTAAGGTTAGGGTATGACAGATTGGTATCAGAGCCCATAACTATAGGGATGTAGGTTATTAGAAATGGTGGCCTAGACTATGGTTAACTTAGGACCCCTCTTAATGAATATTTGTTATAATCTTGTAAGCTTGCTTATATGTCTATTACATGATGTTACGTATTGCATGATAAATCCTTTATGTGCTATTTGATTATATTTAGAAAATGGTGCCTTAGGAGTATGACTTGAACCTTGTATACCCCAAATTCCTAATCCTCTTCATGTGCCTTTAAGTTCTACCACGTCTAATCTCTTCTAAAACTTATTCTCGACTACGTGTGGAATTCTACGCATCTTATCGTGTGGATAAAATCCTCTAGACGATATGTCTAGATCTTGAAAATCTCATCGAGGTTTTAATTCTAATAGCTCATAGGGAAGTGTGTGACACATAAACACCTTTATTCTGGATTTCCTGGCAAAAGGCCCTCGGGCTAAGGCAAGCATTTCGTATAAATCCTATTGCGGGACCTGTTATGCTTACCTGGGGATTTCCGGGATGAGTGCTAAATTTCACCATACATATTTTCCCCAAGGTAATTGGGATTAAGTCACCTCGACGTGTCCATGTTCCTATTGGCTGTGTGGTACCAAATGGAACCATCCTGTTTATATTTGTAAATATCAAAAAATTCATGATTTCTTGAACTGATTTATTACCAACTCCTAATATCTTTTTTATTTCTATCTTATAGAATATCTCGTCATCAAGGAAAACGTGCTACCTCCGACCGCAAACTTGCCGCGATGATTGCCCGGCAAATGGCTGCTATCCTCCCAACCATGGTTGCCGAACTTAGTAGCACCCTAATGGCTAACAACAATAATAATGCAATGAGAATAATGGTGGTGGTGATGACAATGGCCATGGTGAGAATAGAAACAATCAAGGGGGAAACAATCGAACCTGCACCTTCAAACACTTCAACTCCTGTAAACCCACTAGTTTTAGTGGAAAGGAGGGAGCCACTGAACTTCTTGAGCGGTTCAAAAGTATGGAGAACACCTTCATAAATAGTGAGTGTCCCGAGAAGCTCAAGGTCCGTTATGCTGTGAGTGTCCTTCAACAACGGGCACTTACCTGGTGGAATAGCGAGAAAAGAAACCGGGGTGCGAAAGTGGCTTTGGCACTCCCTTGGGATGAGTTCAAGGACATTATGATCCAAAAATTCTGCCCGAGGAGTGAACTACAAAAACTGGAGGAGGAGTTCTTGAGCCTCAAACAGGATAGTGGGAGTCATTTGGCATACTCCACCCGACATCATGAACTGAGCATGCTTCTACCGCATATGGTGGATACTTTACCCCGTAGCATCGAGAAGTTTATCAAAGGGGTACCACCCCAAATTCAAGATGTTGTGGTTGGAAGTAGGCCCATGACTCTGGAAGAAGCAATCAACATCACCGCCCAGCTCACCGAGAATCATATTAAGGCTGGTACTTTGACGGTGAAGGGTGCAAAACCAACTACGAAGGTGACTCCCGAGGCGATGAAGGAGGTGAAGGCTGAATCCTCATTCAAGGGCAAGAAGCGCAAGTTCACACCGACCCACAACTTTACTGTGACAACACCCAATGCCCCTCAAAGGCAAGCTGTCGCTGTAAACCAAGCATCCATGGCAAGAGCTTACATTGGTCCACACCCGATGTGCAACACCTGCAAGTATCATCATGCGGGAAATAATCCATGCCGAATCTGCACTCTTTGCGGGAAATACGGGCATTTGGTGGCTACTTGTCATCATGCTCCAAACAATGCTGCCATGATTGATAACCGAGCCTGCTACAACTGTGGCGAAACGGGTCATTTCCGTCCATAATTCCCTCGTATTGCGGGGAATGTCCCACCGGCTCGAGGACGGGCTTTCAACATTAATGCAAATCAAGCGCAAGCCAACAACGATGTGGTGAATGGTACGTCATCCTTTTTCTATTAATCGATCTTTTATTGTGTAAAATCCTATCTGATTTCTATGTACCAATGATATTTCTATATCTGAGCAGGTATGTATCTTGTAAATAATCGTTATGCGTCTGTACTTTTTGATTCGGGTGCGGATAAGAGCTTTGTATCCTTAGAATTCGAACCCATTCTTGCTAAGCCGCGTTCTACGCTAGAAAGAACTTTTACGGTCTAAGTCGCCGATGGAAAATCAATCATAGTTGACGTCGTAATACGTGATTGCATCCTGAGTCTTAACGAGCACGAATTTCCTATCGGTCTTATTCCTATGCAACTGGGAAGCTTCGACATCATTATTGGCATGGATTTGTTAGCCAAACAGCATGCGGAAATCACTTGTTTCGAGAAGTGCATTCGAATTCCGCTACCTTCGATACGTAGCCTTTATGGCTTACGTAGTTAACACGAAAGCTAAGGGGAAGGAACTTAAGGATATACCTGTTATACGAGACTTTCCCGAGGTGTTTCCCGAGGATCTTAGTGGGCTACCTCCCGTTCGGGAAGTTGAGTTCAAGATTGACTTAATTCCTGGTGCAAACCCTGTGGCTAAATCGCCTTATCATCTTGCGCCTTCTGAAATGCAAGAATTAGCCAGTCAACTACAAGAATTGATCGATAAGGGCTTCATTCATCCTATCTCTTCACCATGGGGTGCACCTGTGCTATTCGTGAAGAAGAAAGATGGATCTTTTCGTATGTGTATCGATTATCAGGAACTCAACAAACTTACCATCAAAAACTGATACCCTCTCCCTCGAATTGATGACCTCTTCGATCAACTCCAAGGAGCTACGCAATTCTCGAAGATCTATTTACATTCTGGATATCATCAATTGTGAGTTCACAATAATGATATTCCAAAGACGGCTTTCCGTACTCGATATGGACATTATAAGTTCATGGTTATGCCTTTTGGCTTAACTAATGCACCTGCTGTTTTCATGGATCTCATGAATCGAGTATGTAAACCATACTTGGACAAATTCATGATCGTGTTCATCGATGATATTCTCATTTATTCCAAGACAAAAACCGATCATGAGTTGCATTTGCGACAAGTTCTTGAACTTTTGAAAAAAGAACAACTGTACGCCAAGTTCTCTAAGTGCGAATTCTGGCTTGAAGAAGTTCAATTCCTAGGTCATGTGGTGGATAGCCAAGGAAATCACGTTGACCCTGCTAAAATAGAAGCCGTGAAAAACTGGTGTGTTCCCATGACCCCAACTGAAGTTCGTTCTTTTCTTGGTTTAAAGGTTACTACCGTAGGTTCATTGCAAACTTCTCAAAGATTGCTAAACCACTTACGGCGCTAACCCAAAAGAATCGACTTTTTGAATGGGGACCCAAACAAGAAGAGGCTTTTGAGACACTGAAACGCAAGTTATGTAATGCTCCTATCCTAACTCTCCCTGATGGAAATGACAATTTTACCATGTACTATGATGCGTCTAGTCAAGGTCTTGGTTGTGTTCTCATGCAATGAGGAAAGGTCATAGCATACGCGTCTAGACAATTGAAGGTTCATGAAGTGAACTACACAACCCACGATCTTGAACTTGGTGCCGTGGTTTTTGCCTTAAAGATTTGGAGGTACTACCTTTATGGAACGCAATGCATAGTCTACACCAATCACAAGAGCCTCCAACACGTGTTCAATCAAAAGGATCTCAACATGAGACAAAGACATTGGGTTGAGTTGATTAGCGACTACGACTGCGACATTTGTTATCATCCTGTAAAGGAAAATGTTGTAGCCGACGATCTGAGTCGCAAGATCTACAATAAGGCTGTCTCGCTTCAAGAAATCTGAGATCGAAGGCAATGGTTTGACACATTAGGGGAATTTGATACTGAGGTTCACGTGGATATTAACGAGGCTACTATCATGCTTCAAAATATAAAGATTGATAGTGATCTCGAGATTTGCATCCGCGAGGCTCAACAAGCGGCATTAACCGAGGAAGGGAAGGATGAAGAACCAGCGTTTAACGTTTGGTCACAATTGGAAACGAAACCGAATGGCATGTTGTATTTCTTGAACAGGCTTTGGATTCCAAATCGCGACAATCTCCATCACTTCATCATGAACGAAGCTCATCAAACACGTTATTCTATCCACCCTGGGTCCGATAAGATGTATGTGGATCTGCGTGGCCAATATTGGTGGCCAGGGATGAAGAAGGATATCGCATCTTATGTTTACAAATGCCTCACGTGTGCAAGGGTCAAAGCGGAACATCAACGTCCTAGTGGTTTACTTGAACAACCCGAAATCCCTATGTGGAAATGGTAACACATATCCATGGATTTCATAACCAAGTTGCCACGTACTCCTCGAGGCCATGATAGTATATGGGTGATTGTTGACTATTTGACCAAAATGACACATTTCATACTAATACGAGACACTTACAAGGTTTCAAAGTTGGCTCGCATCTATATCGATGAAATTATGAGTCGTCATGGTGTGACTTTGCATATTATATCCGATCGTGATGCTCGTTTCACTTCACACTTTTGGTCTTCTATGCAAGAACTCTTGGGAACTCAACTGAATTTAAGCATGACTTACCATCCTCAAACGGAGGGTCAAACCGAGCAAACAATTCAAACCCTTGAGGATTTGCTACATCTATGTGTTCTCGACTTTGGTGGTGACTGGGATACGTATTTACCGTTAGCAGAATTCTCGTATAACAACAGTACCACTCAAGTATCAAGATGGCACCATTCGAAGCTTTATACTGTCGTAAATGTCGTTCTTCGATCTGCTGGACTGATATCGGTGAGAATTTCATTACCGGTCCAGAACTCATTCAAGAAACGACCGATAAAGTCTCCAAAATCCGTAATAACCTTGAGGTGGCTAGAAGTCATCAAAAGAGTTACGCGGATAAAAGACGCAAACCATTGGAGTTCCAAGTCAACGATATGGTCCTTATTAAGGTCTCACCATGAAAGGGTGTTGTTCGTTTTGGGAAGAAGGGCAAGTTAGCCCCACGTTTCGTAGGACCCTTCAAGATTCTGAAAAGAGTTAGGAAAGTGGCTTACAAACTGGAACTACCTCCTGAACTTAGCGGGATTCATCCCGTCTTCCATGTCTCAAACTTGAGGAAATGTTTGGCCGAGGAAAATTTGCATGTTCATTTGGAGGAAATCCAAATTGACGAGTCCTTGCATTTTGTTGAGAAACCTGTTGAGATTATGGACCGAACGCTGAAGAAGACCCAAACAACTACCACGCCAATCGTCAAGGTTCGTTGGGAAAACAAACGTGGAGCCGAGTTTACTTGGGAACGCGAGGATCACATGAAGAAGAAATATCCCTATCTGTTCGTTTAGTCTCATCTTTAATTTCGGGACGAAATTTCTTAAAGTTGGGGAGACTGTCACCTCTCGTATTTTTGTTAGTTTGTTGTTAACCTCCGTTATCTCTTGTAAGGGTTTGTTTTGTCATTAATACAAATACGAGGACTTGTTTGTAATTTCATCTATCTTGATCTCTTTTGGTATCCTTATAATTTAGATATTATTAAATAATTAAGTTAATAATAATAATAATAATAATAATAATGAAAATAATAATAATAATAATAATAATAATAATAATAATAATAATAATAATAATAATAATATAATAAGCATAATAATTGTTAAATCTTGAAAATAAATAAAAACAAATAAGTTTAATAAATTAACAACTTGTAATATATTATTTTGAGCATAAAATAATAACATTAAAACATCAGGGACCAAACTATAAATTGTTTTTAAAACAAAAACATAAACTTTAGGCCGAAATATTTAAATTTTATAACCGCAGGGACCAAAGCTGTAAAGTTTTAAAAACCAAAACCATTCCCCCCTTTCACCCCGCGATTCCGGTGACCGGCCTGCCGATTTCCGGCGCGGCTCCGGCCATCGTCAAAACCCCACGAGAAACCATTTTTAATGCCCCAAAACACTTCATTCGAGTCGCAAAACCGTTTCGAACCCATTGATGCCTTTTAATTCGGTTTTTAAATGAGGATACATCAAACCCAAACACGAAACCGAACCAATCATAAACCGAATCCGTTCAATACTTAAATGATGCTAATAATGCAATTAATCAAGCATACACAATCGGGTAATCAATTAGAAATCAATGGGGCGATTAATTTCACCTGAAACGACAAATTTCACACCTTAATCGATTGGAAACGCTCGAAATTAACCCGAGAGCCGTTGGACACTTAATCGACTAAAGGGGAACTATAAATTAGAGGGCTAATGCTCAAAATCATCTCTATAAACTCTCAGTAACATCAATTGAAAAGATTGAAACGAGAACCCATTGCGAACCTAGTTCAAACTTGAAATCGGTTATACCACGTCGAATCAAGTAATTGAATACATGTTAGTACTCGGTTTTAGATGGGGAACAAAAGCCCTAACCTTTATTTCATTATCATACTCATTTTGCGGATCAATTTGATCGATTTGGAAAACTAGGGTTCTTGTGAAATTTGGAGATTTTCTAGGAAAGTCATTAAATATTTTCATCTCGGAAACTTGACAAGAAACAGGGCCTTGGCCCAATGGTTTAAGCACGGTGAGGTGTGGCAAGGGACCCGGGTTCGAACCCGAGTCCCTGCCTTTATTTTATTTAAAGGTTTTTATTAATTTTTAAATTACAAAAAATATTTAAATGTTATTTTAGTCATATAAAAATCATTGTTAATCAGAAATTAAATAAAATCATTTTCTTTTAGATTTTATTAGAAATTAAATTAATAAACCCTTATTCTTTGATTTTAAAATATATAAAAATTGTCACAAAATACAAAATTATTATTAATTTTGAATTGTAATAAATCTTCCTTAATTCCTAAGAATCTAAATTTAATAAATTCGTCATTTTTATAAAATATATTTATAAATTTAATTATATAAAAGAAAATAAATATATATGTACATATTTAAAATGTGCATGTTTTGGTTTAAAAGAATTATTTAAATCTACAAATTTACTATTTTAAATAGTAAATAATAATCTTTTGATAAAGAAAAGTTTAACTTTTATTAATGGTTTAAATCACTAAAATTCTTATTTATCATTAAAATATTAAAGCAATTATAAATTGTACCTATCTTATAATCTAAAATCATGGTTTAATGAGTTTGTAAATAATATCATTACAATTACCATCCAAAGGCCCTAATATAAACCGTGAACCGTTAACATTATAATAATCGTTATTAACTTATGACGTCGTTCATTTAGGTTGAACCTTATCAAATCGTTGGTGTTTAATACAAGACTTCTTATATATTCATCTTTATAATTCATGTGAGTTTTCCATACCCCATTTTACATTATTTCTCACTTTTGGGGTGAAACATGTTAACCTTATTATAAACACACTTGTAATTATCATGTGATAACACTTGTAAGATACAATCATTAACTATTGCTAGCCTAGCGACGTCATAGATCTATGGGCTTGACAAGCCTATTTGGTGCTAAAACCGAGGTATTGCCGGCTCCTAGTGATGTATTCTTGATCACTATGGGAACCGAGTACACTTAGCTAATCGTATAATCATGTTGTGGCCATATTTGTCGAGGTTTAATTGTTACATTTGTTTATCCATTTATTATTACATTATTCATTAACCTATGACATGAATTGTCGTCTTAAAGTTTATATATTTATGTATGTTAAACCTATGAAAACTCACCAACATCATATGTTGACATTATTTTTAACATGTTTCAGGAAATGATCCAGCTTAATTGCTCTTGAAGACTTGAACACATCTAGGATTGGACCTAGAGATTAATAAAATGACATATATTGTCACATGATGCTATTTGAATACTTGTTACATTGGTTGTTTGAAACTTATGCTTTTCATCTATGTATGTCATGAAACTTGGAATTTAATAATATTTACACTTTGAAATGGCGTTGTGTGGCATGAACAATCTTAACCCTCACATCTCAACGTTTCCGCCGTTAAGGTTGGGGTGTGACAAAACCCAAGGGCTAGCAAGTTGCATATGGATTTTGATTAAAAGAGACTCGGCGTGCGATAGCCTCTTGAAATCATCGGGCTAAATGGGAGTCCTACTTATGACATTAAAGGATGACAAGGATTAAGCTACCGAAAGCTCAAGAATTTAGCACTGGCTGCCAACTGTCGAATCATACCAAGTGCCGATCCACTACCGATTAGCACATGTCAAGTGCTGAACCAATGCTTATTAGCACTAAAATTGATGAGGTGCTAATTGACTGCATATCAGTCCTCTAATGGATGTACTGCTGATTAATCATAATATTGGACAAGACTATCTGTATCGAATTACTCTGGCGCCTATTGTGTTCCACCTTTTGAGACAACACAGTACTGAAGCTATAAACTTCTGATGTGCTGATTGTCTATCTGATTTGTACATACTTTTTGTAAACCGGGAATAGATGTAAAGTTTTTTTTTAAATTTAGTGTTTACCTTTCATAGTATAAAGTACCTCTCACTTGTATAGTTTAGAGGTAAGCTTGTAAGCCCATTTGTTGTTTATTTGCTGATTGTATCATTTGTACTCAGAAAAGATTAATCAAGTGTATAATTTGAAATAACATCTTATGTTTATATTTACTCAAAGTATATGTGTGTTTGATAAGTAAAACAGTTAACTCAGATTCCATATTTTTTAATTTGTTGATCAAACAGAAAAGTCTTGTTAAGTATTTAACCCGATCTAACAGCCCTCAAATTATCAACCCTTACTTGTGTGGTTGAGCAACCTCCATGATGAATCTAGACAACCCCTGCTTGTTAATTATGATGTTTTTAAGCTTGTTTGGTCTCAATATTTTGATTGGTGTATGATCCCTATGGCTAATGCTTCTATTGTGAGTGGACTACTTAATTTGGTTACCTTCTTAATCTCAACTTCATCAAAGAAAAAGATTCTTCATAATATTAATTTTATTACTTTATGGTGTAATTAGAGGGTGAGAAATGACATCCTTTTTATTGGTAAGGCTATTGTCCCTATAAAATTATGGATAAAGCAAAGTTTTAAGTTCCTTTGGATAATCAATCGTGGCAGCTTCTCTTCTATAGACCGGCACAAATGATGACAACTTAATTTTAAGTCACTTCATTTGGAAACACAAGGGCTAGTAAGTTGCATATGGATTTTGATTAGAAGAGACTCGGCGTGCGAAAGCCTCTTGAAATCATCGGTATTAATGGTGTCCTACTTGTGACATTAAATTGGAGGTTTTTTACTTTTATAAGAAGTTTGATAGTACCCATATGGTTCAGCCAAAGCTCAAGCCTGACGGTTTTAAAAGGCTTTAGCACAACGAGTCCTCTTGTTTAGTCTCTCCATTATCTAGGAATGAAACTGAACTTGCAGTTTGGGACTGTGGTAGTGAGAAGGCATCACAACTTTATGGATTCAATTTTAGATTCATCAAGTCATATTAGCATCTCTTTAGAGACGATTTCCATGATATTATGGTTCAACATTCAGCAGGCATGATGTGTCATCTTTCATGTGTCGAGAGCATCCGCTATCTACAATCTACAAGTTATCTTTGGTATGTGGATGTTCCTGCACATAGCAAATGAATTAGTGATGAATGTGACCCAAGCTTCTTAAGCCTTGGGTCATCCAGATTTCAGCATTTGATTTGCATTTTTCAGTGCTGAATTCTTGATTTTGGACTTTGGGTAAGCTAGACTTTCATCAAGGTCAGCAGATGTCTTTAGTCTCCATAATTTTTTTACGTTAGCAATTTTGAAGGTGCTGGATGCTTTGACATCATTCTTCTTTTGACCTGCTAAAAATATTTTAGAAGTTATTTTCTTTGAAGAAAAATGAGAGTTTATTGTTCTTCTGGTTTTAGGAGCCTTAGTTGCTGACCTGTTCAGTAGACTTTTCTTTAGTGCTTTTTTTTTCAGCACTCAGTTTAGCTTGATTCAGAATAATTTTGGAAGTACCTCATCTTTTTTTGGATGGTTTATTAGCATATATATATATATATATATATATATATATATATATATATATATATATATATATATATATATATATAGCTCAAGGATCTTGATGCTTTGTGTGACTTGGTGATTTGTGACAAAGGATTGTAGTGGAAATCTTTAAAGTGATCATTTTCACCATAAACCAAACAAATGAAGTTTATCTTCTTATTAACTCTCTATCCTGTTTTCAAGATCACTTAGCTCTTTCTTCATCTCCTCTCTCTTTCCTCTAGCTATTAGCGCTCATAGTTAATAAAATCCTCAAGAGTCACATTCTTTCTTGAAGACTTCAACTGTTGATCTCCCTTTTCTTACTTCATCTTTCCATACATACCGTTTTTGAGTTTTTAATTAGAATGTGTGGTTAGATTAATTTCTTTCTAGGAAATTTCTTGTTATGAACCTGAAGTTCCTATACAACAACTTGCAACACACTCAGGTGTACAACAAGATTTAGATGTTACTTGGGATGAAGGGGTTGAGTTCCCAGCCATCAAAGCATTATTCATAGATGAGTTATTTTCCACTTGAAGACTTTAGTCAATTAAGTCTTTACCTGATGCTATGGCTTTAGTGTGTCTTTGAGTGGGTGATGTAGGAGGAGTTTGGTAACTTGATGATTGCTTGAAGCTGGGGGAGTTTGAAGGAGAGGGATTTGATTTGGGAGCTTTTCATTCCTTGGTAAAATAACCAAGTTAATTACAGTTAAACAATTTCACTTTGCTTTCATCAAATCCAAACCCAAATCTTCTCTGTCTCTAAAACTTACTTCCGATTCTATGTTGAAATTGCTTAGTCCTGAAAGAGATCATGGCCATTTGATAGTTGATATCAATCTCTTCAAGATTATGTAGATGTATGCATTCCAGATCTTTTTTGTAAAGTTGGAAGAAGTTTGTTTGCTCAGTAACAAAGGTTGAGTTTGAGTTATTGGATGAAAAAGTTAGAGTTAATGAGTGCGCACTCCAACTATCGAAAGGTGGTGAAGGTTTGACTTAGTAGTTGAGGATTCTGGATAGGTGATCATCGGCACTTGTTGAGTCATCATTGGTGTTTGGTAGGGCTAAGCCTGATATGGTTTATGAATAGGGGCTATAAGTGCTAAAGACTTTGAAATGCTTAGAGATTTGCTAAGAGATTCTTCATCTTCATCCATTTCCATCTGGTAGTCACTTAGAATTCCATACAGCTCTTTAAGTGACATGGTCTTCAAGTTCTCGGTTCTTTTTATGACACATTGTATACTATCCATGTTTTAGTAGTGATCTTAGAATTTCCTAAGAACATTACTATTCTATATCTTCACCCCTGCTTCATTCAGAGATTCTAGTAGTTCTACATATCTGGGATATGTAGCAGTCATGGTTTCTCCCCTAATGAAACCAAAGTTTCAAACTTTTGCTTTAAGATATCTCTTTTATTTTCCTTTATGTCTTCAGTTCCTTCATACCTGGCTTTTAGTACTTCCCATAACTTTTGAGCAGCTGTGAACTTCTTAAAGCCATGGATTATGCTGTTTGGTATGCTCATCTCGATCAGCCACAAAGCTTTAGAGTCGGCATCCATCTTCTTAAGATATTCTTTTGTGTACTTTGTGGGATTTTTTGGAATCATCGCACCCCTTCACCAATAACTTGAACCATTGAAACATATGTTCCTTTGAGAATTGACAACCAGAGCTACAAATCTTTATTTTTTATAAAATCTTCCATTTTGATTTTCCAAGTATCGTAGTCGTTTGGGGTGAACATTGGAGGTTTGGTATGGGTACCATTTTTGAGGTCATGTTTGCTAGAAATTGCAACAATAGTCATATTTGAAGGAATAAAAGGTATGAAGTATTTAAGTGTTTGAAAGTATGATCATAAGAAAACAAGTGATTTGTTGAAACAGAACCTCAAACAAATCAAGAGCCAAAGCTCTGATACCACTCGTTGGAACAGATTTGAAGTAAACAAGACTTTCCTGATGATTGACAGATAACAAATGTAGAATTTTTGTTAATTGTTTACTATCAAACACATAGATAATACTTTGAATGTAAAATGACAAAGAAAATTCTTTCAAAGTATTCACTTGATAATCTTCAAAAAATTACAAAAAAGCAATAACATGCGGATACAAGAGGGTAAAACTAGTTAACCTCATAACTATAAAAGTGTGAGGTATTTATACTATGAAAGCTAAACTCTAGAACAAAATCGGATCATCTATTCTAGGTTTAGGATCCATGGCATGTTACATCTATTGATCTACACATTATGAGATTCCATGAATGTGCATTACTATTGGTTACAAAGAATGTACAACATAGACAGCAAAATCAGCAGTTGTAGAGTTATGTTGTCACCATTGCTCTTAGGTACTAACAGTCTTGTCTAATATAACAGTAAATCAACAGATCTTCATCAAAATATGCATAAGTGCTAATTCACAGTAGTTCAATGCTTAATGTTGTATTTAGCATATAGAAGATTAACATGGAACTTTGAGTTTAGATAGCTTCATCCTTCTTATATCTTAACATTTTCTCTACCATGGCTGAATAATCATCCTCCACCATTCCCCTACATTATACAGTCTATACTCCACATGCTCACTATTAAACTTATCTCATCAAACTATCTATTATGGAAGAATCAAATTACTCCTATTCTCTCTTACCAAAACCTTCTCAGTCATGTTGATGGATTGAGAAACTTTCATTCACCCACTTTCACCCATGCCGACAAAGTTGTCAAAAACCCTACCTATACCTCCTGGGTTGCCGCTGATCAGGACCATTATCATACTCCAAGCCTCGTTATCTAAAGAAGCTATCACCATAGTTGTTGGTTATTTACCCCTTAGGAAATTTGGGTTGCATTACATTGAAGGTGTATTAAACAAGTTTTAATTAATACGATAAAGTTTACAACAGTCTCATTTTTTTTCTTAAAAATTACTAGAATTATATACTTTGTCAAAGTATTTTTATATGATATTTGTTAATAAATTGGTTATCTTTGGGCATTTTAAAAGAAAAATTGAAAGAATGTTGAATATTATCATATAGGATTAGGTTCAAATAGTAAAACTTTTAAGCCTGTAAAGAATCATGTTCTATCTTTTCTTGATAAGAGAGCATTTTGGTCATCGCATCAATTATTATTATAATTGGGTTATATGTATTTATTAGTATGTTTACGTTTTAAATTATTTTATGTTATGTTTGTCATTATTTTTTATATATTGAATAAATTTCTTCTTATATTATCATTGTGTTTTTTTATAATAGAAGCACAATCATGTTATTTCACTAATATGATTTTTAAACTTATCACTTTAGAAAAACACAATGATAATTAATTGAGTTTTATATTTTAGATTATTTTATTTCATTTTGCCTAAATTATTGTGTTGTAGATATTATAATTACAAAACAATTTTATTTCACCATTTCTTTTTAAAAAAAATATCATCTAAAAAAAGCACCATGCGTTTAGAATAATACAATGATGATTAAAGTTACATAATGATATACAGTAAAACAGACTGAGGTGAGAACATGTACTTTTATCTTATTTTTATATAAAGATACTATGTATTTAAAAAAAAACATGTTTTGATGGTTTAATATTTTTTTCTAAAATATTATATTGTATACAAAAGTTGTGTTTGTTAAAAAATGAGATAATAAAGGTCAACAAACTGGTCATAACTAAAAAAGTAAATTACTATTTTGTCCCATGTGGTTTGGTTATTTTAGTGCTTTTAGCTCAAAGAAATCTTCTTACATATCAACCCCTAACATTTAATTTCTTAACTGTTTTGGCCATTGACACTAACTTTGTTATATTTTTTCTGTCATGTGTAAGGGTACTTCAATTATTTAAACTTTAAGGACTATTTAGGTAAATTTTAAATCTTTAAGGTTATTTATACACAATTTCTAAATTACCAATACAACCACCACACGCCACCACCACCATCTAACACAATAGGGACCACCACCTAACACCACCCCTACCCACCACCACCCACCACCACCACCACCTCACACAACCACCTCTTAAGATAAACAATTTTACTTACATTGAATATACACATAGAAGAACACTAACTTAAAATATCATCATCTCTAAAAACAAAACATATTCTAAGTAATTAAACAGTCTAAACTCAAAAGAAGATAGTAAACTATAAAAGAAGATACCTGTAACTTTTGAAATCAAGTTCTAAACTACAATTAAATTCATATTAACTTAACACCAATGTTACTTATAATTTCTTCAAAACAAAAAGAAAAAATCATTTCAATTACAAACTGCAAATCAATAGATATGAACCCTATTATACATATCAACAAAAATTTTGCTTTCAACACCACTAACACATATACCATAATTTAATCAAGAACATGACAACAATATCTTAAAATACAATTAGGGTATTGCAAATTAGCCTTTCCCATGAGAATCTTTGCATCATCCTTAGACACCAAAGCCTGTAAATCAGAACTCAAAGTGCATTCTTGTTGAGCAAGAGACATATCGAGCAGTTATATTGGAGGATTAAAATCTTGTGTTCGGTGTCCATAGTTCCAACATTTTCATAGAAATTGGTTTCAATTTCCGTCAGAAAAGGTCCCCAGCACCAAAAATATCCCAAGAAATTGTTGCCCAATACAAGATTTCTTCTTCTTATTGGTGTCAATGACCCTAAACTAAGAAGACGATGGTGAGTTATATTGAAATATTAATGGGTTTGATTTGTGGAGAAAGTGAATGGGGGAGTGAAGCATAAAGCAGGCAAAACTGCCATCGGAGAGAACAAGCTCTTCTTGAATTAGAAGATGAGAACACTTGTTTAGCGGGAGGAGAAAATGAGTGAGCTTTGTTTTGTTTTCATGTCTTACACTTAACTGGTAGTGGTGGGTTGTGGGGTGGGGGTGGTGTTAGTAGTTTTATATATATTCATAAACAACCTTAAAGATATGAAGTTTACATGAATAGTTCTTAAGATGTAAAATAACCAAAATACTTTTACACTTAACTGGAAAATGTTAACAAAGTTAGTGTCAAGGGCAAAAAAAAGTTAAAAAAAAAAGAAATGCTAGGGGTGGATATGTCAAAAGATTTCCTTTTGAATCAAAAGCGTTAAATTGACTCAGCCACAGGGGCTAATATAGTAATTTACTCTAACTAAAATATTCTCTTCTATAAACTTTTTTATGAGTTAATCTCATTATAAGATTTGATAATTAAAATTCTTTCATAATTTTACTAAGGTAAATTGGATTTTAATAATGTAAACTATTAATTATTGGCCAATGATAATCCATATTATTAATTTGACCGATTATAATCTACAGGATCGGTTTTGGTTTCACAACACAGGTTTATCTTACAAGCTCATTTATCTTACTCTGTTTTGATAAAGCAGAATCTCTAGCTAAGTTCACAAGTAATTTAATAAGTTAATGAAAGCAATATGAACACAAAAATAATTTTCAAGATACTTGTATATATTACTTCTCAACTCAGTATTACAAGACTCTTACAAGCATGATTACAAAGTTACAATGAGAAACTATATATACTACTATCTACAGCCGGTTATATTTGGATAACCAGCTGGAATCTACAACTAGACAAATACTACATTGCTAGAAGTAAAGTATCTAAGATAAAGTACTATCCTAGATTAGGTAGTCATGACAGGTCCATGACTTACCTTTTGTCATCAACTAAAAGTGGCAACTGTACTAACTGATAATGGGTGAACAGCGCCATGCAGTATATCAGAGGTTGCAGTGGATGTCAGACAAACCATACTTGTGTCCACTGGTTCATAGTTGGTTCTTCCAAAACTAAATGGATTCAGAAGAATAAGTTCTTTCGAGGCCATTTATACTTTGGAAGAATCAACTTCTTCCTAGTCTTCTGCAAGTCTTCAGGACTTTATTCTTCGGAAGACTTTGTCTTTAGAATCTTCTAAGTTGTATACTTCGGAAAGAGAGCTACTTGGTCTCGAAAGACTGAGTTCTCACTTCGGAAGTTCTTCAACCTTGAGCTTCGGAAGATCTTTGACTTGTCTTCGGAAGAGCAGCTTGTCTTCGGAAGACCACTTCAATTGTACATCAAAATCTTCTAAGTGTTGTTTTGGTTGCACCAGCCTCATATGATCCAACAAACTCCCCCTAGGCTAATTCTACCAAAACTTCACTTCCTTCTGTTCCTCAATGTCTTCAACACTAGGGAGAGTAGATATTTGTCTGTCTCTATATTCTTCCCTAATGCAGTGATGAGGAGCTTGTACAAATCATCCTAGATAATAGATTCAATCTGTTGCTATGAATGATGTGTACCCTTTGCTGCATCCCTTTGAAGAGAGTTAGTTGATGGGAATTGTAGTCATATTCCCATCTAACTATAGGATCTGAAGTTGGACCTTCAACCATCTGCAAGAATGTTCTTCCTTTTCCGGTTCCACCTTCTTCTTCTTCCTTTGCTCTCTTTATCAACTCTTCTTCAGTCTTGGCTTTCTTTGTAAGTGCCTCAACATGAAGACTGCTTAGATGATTCCTGATATGAGCAGCTATCAGAGGGTTGGAGGGATTGGAGAATGGTCTCTTTGCTAACTCAGTAATGTCAAACCAGCTGGAGTGTAGCAGAGCAGATGTATCAAGTCTGTTTACTTGACCATTCTCTCTTTCTACAGCAAAGCTGTGTGTAGCTTCATCGAACCTCCAGTGGACAATTTGGCTTCTTGGATTAAGGGGATTAGTTGGCAGCTTGTCCCCTTTTCTTATGTCTAGCAGAGTCACCAGTCTCCTTCTCAGCTTCTTCTCTTCTTCATTAAGTGCATCTGAGTTGGTTGCAAGAAGTTGGAGAGCTTGGTCCAGTGTTCCCCTTGGCAGATCAAGAAATGCATCTCTTATGAGGGAACAAGAAGAGCCATCAATGTATTTTAGCTTTATGGACTCTTCCTCACAAGAGATGTCGCTCAAGGTTGTGCAGTTGATGAGCTTCCTTTTGATCTCCTTGAACTCTTCTAAGGTCAGGTGTTTAGATGGTTTAGAAGATGGTTTGGGTAGTGATTGGGTTCGGGGTTGTGTTTTGGGTTTAAAGACAGGTAGTAGTGGTGGTTGTTGGGAAGTAGTAGGTGAGGGTGTAGGTAAGGTTGATTGTGTGGGTTCAGGGGTGTAAGGCTCAGTAGTTGGTTTAGTTTTGATGGGGAAGGGAAAAGGTGTAGGTGTAGGTTGTTGTTTGGGTGTTGGTGTTGGTTTGGGTGTTGGTTTAGGTGTTGGTGTTGGTTTGGGTGTTGGTGTTGGTTTGGGTGCTATCCTCTGAACAATTGGTCTTTGAATTACCTCTTGCCTTCTTCCTAAGCGAATGTCAACCTTGATGTCACTGACATGTCGCTGTAGGGTCTTCTCTGACATTGGACCCACATGCCTGCGAGTGAAGCCATGGGATTTGAGATAAGCTTTCATCCATTCTTTATCTCCTACCTTCTTGGCAGCAGCAAGTTATGCCTTTTTCCTCCTTCTTCTTTTTCTCCTTCAGCTTCTCCCTGGCAGCCTTCTTCTTCTCTTTGTTGATTTGATCTTGCTCTTTGTGAAAAAGAAACAAGATTGTATCATAATCATGAGGTGCTAGCTCCTTTTGAGAATAGCCTCTAGAGCAGAGAAAGGCTATCCTCTCCATCCTCTCCCTTTCCATAGCCTCCTCCTTCCTTTTCCTTTTCTCCTCCTCTACGGCCAACCTTCTGCTTCCTCCTTTTCTTTTTGTAGCAAGGTTGCCTTCTCCAGCTTTACAAGCTCATCAAGTGGGAGTAGAAGGATATCTTCATTGACTACTCCCAGGCTGATGAGCCTGTCTATAACCTCTACTCTCCTCTTGTTGTTGATACTTTCTTGAGCGGCTGCTGCTGCTTTGCTGCTTCCAGCCAACAACTTTCCGGTATCAATTCTTCCCCTTCTTCTTGAGCTTTTCCAACCTTTCCTCCTCTAGCAGCTCTTCGGCAGTGAGCTTCCTCCTCCCCTTAGGATCAGAGGAAGATTCAGCCTTTAGAGACTCAGGTTTAGAGGATTCAGGTTGGGGAGAGGGGATTTGAACTTGTGGTGCTTAGGAGATGGGAGTTGTAAGGAAGTCCTCACTATTGACCTCAGAGGCCAGGTTAAGAATGGCCTCTGTGATGAACAGGTAATCGGACAAGGAAGATAGCTCAATTATTCCTTCGGTAGCTTGGATTTCTGCTTCGGAAGTAATTGGAGCTGCACTACCTATCCCTTCTAAATCGGTTGCTGGGCCATGAGTTTGTATATTCCCTTCGAAGTTAATCTCAGGTTCAATAGAGACCTTAGGTTGATGAACTTCATTTTCAGAGGTAGGTGGTGCACTTAGCCTTTGTAGCTCTTCAGCTCTAAAGTAGACAACTGCTACATCAGGGATAGGTTGTTCAAGGAAGGAGCTTATTAGAAATGTGGTTAAAAATTTATTAAGGTCGATAAGCATCCTTGGGTACCCTTGAATAGTAATGGGAGCTGGTTGAGGGAAGATGGTTGCAGGGTGTTGCTGTGTAGGATAAATAGAAGATATGGCATCAAGGGAAGTTGTTGTGATGGCAAGGCTGGGTTCCACATGTCTTTGTTCTTGTATATTCTCTCCCTTTTTGGTAGCATCATCTTGAGAAGTAGATGATCTAGAGGAAGAACTTAAAGAAACCTGAGTATGTACATGCCTAACAGACTTCTCAATCTGTGTCTCAGCTAGTTGAGCCTTGAGATTTTCAATCTCAAGTTGCTAAGTGGCAGACCTGTCTTCTAAAGTCATAACCTTTAATTCAAGGTTTGAGACTTTAGAAAACAGGTCTCTGATAATGAGTTTAAGGCAACCCTCATCTTCTTTTGAAGAATCATTAGGAGATGAGATAACATACCTAGTATGTTCATCATCACCACCAGTAGTGGTTTCTTGGCGCCCTGGATACCCTTGCTTAGTGATGTCTCTTTCAGAGGCATCAATTGGCAAGGTTGCCGTAGACTCAGTCTCACTGATGTTACCACTGTCCTGAGAGGTTAGTGAAACACTCTCAGTAGTGGCAACTGAGCCAACATGAGTCACCTCCACACCAGTTTGACTCACCTCCGTTAGGTTTAGTTGATGTGGGCTAGACATTAGAGGTTCCATGGGGCTCAGTTGATCTTGAGAGTGGTGTGGTAGATCAACATCATGGTCTAGATGGAACATAATGTCCTCATCAGGTCGGGTTAATAGGTCAATAAAGGATAGAGAAGTTATATCTAGTGACCCGGGACCTTGGTCAGCACCTGATGGCTCCTCTGCAATAGCAGTTGAGTCAATGATGTGGCTGTCCCTTTTTGGCTGCTCAGAGTGTTGAGACTCACCCTGAGGGCTAATGGCTTGGGTTATGGGCTCGTTAGGTTGAGACTGAGGAGACTCAACACTGACATTAAGGTCAATGGTGGAGGATGGTAGGACCTCTGGCTGAGTGGGAGCCCTGAGTTCTACTCTAGCCTTTTTGGTTTGAACCGAGGGGACCTGATCAAGCAGAGTAGATTGATCAGGGGTTCGTTTGGGGTGTCTTGTCTAGGTGATCTTGATTGGGTGGGAAGAAGTAATTGGCATTGAAGTGGTGGTGTCTGGTGTGGGTTCATCACCTGCTAGGCTTATAGGGATGTCACTAGGAGCCGTTAGCTCAAGCATACCTGGAAGAAGATCAGTGAATCTTCCAGTGAAGTTGGTGGACACCTTCTTCAGAGTTTTGAAGATGCCAGGCCTTATGTGAGGGACCAATAGAACATCTGCATATTGTAGCCTGTCCTGGTCTAGCTCACAATTGATTATGTGCTGAATGAACTAGTGATACATGTAGAATGGATCCCGGGTGAGATTGCCTCTTAAGTTGTTCAACACAAATCTTGAGTAGTTGAAGCGTAGGCCCTTTACCAACCCGTGGACTAGGCAGCCCAAATCATATGGGATTTGATCCCATCCCCCGGAGTTTTTGGATAGGCAGTGCAGGACGATGTCCAGCAAGAAATTCCAATTATAGGAGAAGTTAAACTTATAGACTGTAGACATGCTCACATTGCCACCATATCCCATCTGAGTGTAGGTATTCTCCAACTCAGATTTGGGGAATTCAGTTGGGGCGCCCTTATCATGAAGCTCCAAATGCTCCCTAATGATGGATTAAGTTATTGTGATCTCCTGCCCGCAGATCCTCGATCTGATGACCCTTTCATTGTTGATCATCTCGCTTCGACCATTGGTCCAAAATTCTGCCATATGGTTTGAGTTGATGGTGGGTTTAACAATGAGGGTAGTGAAGTATGTCGATTGTGATAGAAATTTGACAATAGGGGCAAAATCAACATCCTTTGAAGAATCAAGGATGGTGACCTAGTTATGTTGAGGATTCAAGGCCATTGTTAAAGGATTACTGTTTCATTGAAGGAATTTGAGAGGGAGTGAAGAAGATAATGGAAATTTGAGGCTTTTGCATTGGTAAAGAAAGTAAAGAAAGAGAGTCGGAAGTTTTTAAATGGGGGTAAAAGCCAAACCGATAAGGTGAAAGGATAGTATGGGTTTCGATTTGACAAGGTGGTAAGATAAACCATTTAAAATATTCCAACAATCATCAATAAAATCTTACTTTTTACAGAGTGAGACCCAAAGATTTCCGTTACACAGTAAAAGTTTTCTTCCAAAGGTAAAATTGCTTCCGAGAGAAAACACTTGTGTTTCTCAGTATTGTCTTCTGAAGCTACTTTTACTTCCAAAGGCAAACTATGTCTCACAGACAAGTTTGCTTCCGAGAGTAAGGACTTCTTCCGAGAAAAGTAGTTAGTAAGCTTCGGAAGTGGATTTGACCTATGATCAAATTTTCTTCCAAGGCTAAAAAACTTTTCGGAAGAGAATACTTATGCAAAGGAATTCACCTTCGGAAGATAGATAAAGATCTCTTCCGAGGGTAAATTTATCTTTGGAAGAATTTATACTTAGAAAATTTTGAAGAAAACCTTTTTGTAATAGGGCTTAGATTGTATATAGACAATATAGACAAGACACATTTTAAAAAGTTTTTTAAAAGAGAGACTAGTGAATGTTAATCATCCCAATAGCTGTAATTAAATATTTAAATCGTTTTTCATTAAAGTCTTTTGTGAACAAGTCAGCATATTGTTCATTTGAATTGACTTTGACTAGTTTAATTAGATTTTTCTCATGAATAACTCGAATGAAATGGTACCTGATGTCAATATGCTTTGTCTTGAAGTGCTTGACTGGATTTTCTGTGATAGATATGGCACTCTTGTTGTCTATGTGGATAGGAGTCTCCATGAAGTTGAAATCATAATCCAGCATCTGATTTTGAATCCAAAGCAGTTGAGCACAGCAGCTTGCAGCAGCAATATACTTAGCTTCAGCAGTAGATGTGGATACACATGATTGCTTCTTGCATTGCCAAGAGATGATCCTTCCACCAAGAAATTGACATCCTCCTGATGTGGATTTCTTTTTGATGTTGCAGTCACCATAATCATTGTCTGTATAACCATAAAGGTTAAAATCCCTATTCTTGGGATACCAGAGACCCAGTTTGGGAGCTCCTTTAAGGTATCTAAGAATTCTCTTGGTAGCAATTAGGTGAGACACCTTTGGAGTAGCCTGATATCTTGCACAGATGCAAGTTGCAAACATTAGCAGGTCTACTTGTAGTGAGATACATCAAAGACCCAATAATTGCCCTGTACTGATGCTAATCAGTATCCTCCCCCTCGAAATCAGGACAAAGATTGTGATTTCTGGGTATAAGTGTCTTGGCTGGCTTACAATCTTTCATCTCAAATCTCTCTAAGATGTCCTTGACATACTTAGATTGATTGATGAATTCTTCCATATGCTTCACTTGAATTCCAAGGATGAAATCAATCTTTCCTAAGGAACTCATCTCAAACTTCTTTCTCATGATGCCTTCAAAGTCTTTACACATTTGGTCATTTGAGGATCCAAATATGATGTCATCGACATAGACTTGAACAAGCAACATGTCCTTCCTGGACTTCTTTATGAACAATGTCTTGTCTATGGTGCCTCTAGTGTAGCCATTCTTCAGAAGAAACTGAGACAGTGTCTCATACGACAGCCTAGGTGCCAGATGCAGCCCATAAAGAGCTTTATCCAGTTTGCACACATAGTTAGGGTGCTGTGGGTCTTCAAATCCAGGTGGCTGGCACAAATAGTCTTCTTTATCAATATCCCCATACAGAAATGCATATTTGACATCAAGTTGGTAGACTATGAAGTTCTTGGATGCTGCAAAAGCATGGAAGATTCGCACAGCCTCAAGTCTTGCAACTGGTGCAAAGACATCAGTGTAATCTATGCCTTCCTCCTGTGTGTATCCTTGAACGAAAAGTCTTGCTTTGTTCTTGATGATCAAACCTATATCTTCTCTTTTGTTTCTGAACACCCACTTAGTGCCAATAGGAACTTGGCCAGGTGGTAATGGCCAAGTTCCATACCTTTTGCCTCTTGAACTGAAGCAACTCCTCTTGTATTGCTTCAACCCAATTGTTGTCCTTGAGTGCTTCTTCCACCTTCTTAGGTTCCATTTGAGAGAGAAAGCATGAGAACATGCAGACATTCCCATAGTAGGTCTGACTTCTTATTCTCACACCTTCTGAGACATCCCCAATGATGTTCTCAGCTGGATGAGTGGTGTGTATCCTGAGCCTAGGAATCACATCTAGTTGCATAGATAGATCCAGGTTTGAGAAGTTTTGCTCAGGATTTTAAACACCATGACCAGCTGATGTCTAACACTCATTCAATGAGGATTGATTGAATGAATATGTGATAGCATTAATGGTATTTTGCTGTTAAGTAGTATTAACAGTTACCTGTTCCTCTAGATCACTGTCTTCATCAGCTTGATGTTGAATGCTGGAGTTGTCAGCTCTTGAGTTATTAGGCTCAGTTGGCTGACAACTTGTTGATGCTCCCTTGTTTCCTGAGATATTCATGTTTTCAGGACTTTCAGTTGAAGGAGCTTGATCTCAATTTTTCTTGGAGAACTAGGAATAGGTCTGGGTAACTCAAATAGTTGATCTTTATAGGGGTCACTTTGAGTTCCTGTTCTAGCATAGGATCACTACCACTACCAGAAATATGTCTTTTGGTTTCACCTCCAAATTGAACAGGACCTCCATCAAAATGTTCAAATTGTTATAGGAGAGATCTGTTCCCTGTCATGTGCCTGGAGCATCCACTGTCCACAATCCATATATTTCTATTCTTGTCATGTGAATGTCCCTGCACATAAGGTGAAAGATAATTACTATTGGAACCCAAACCTTGTTGGTCTTGGGTTCTTCCAATGTAGATGATATAATAAACAAAATGTATGCATGGGGTTCAATTATGGTTTGTGAAGAAGAGGCTTGGGCTGCAACATCTTTCTGATCCTTCCATTCATCCTTGGTTGATCGGTGTAGATGAGCCTGAAGAGGCTTGAGCAACATGACTTGCTTCTGAGGCTTCCTTCTTCTCGGAAGAAGTTTTCACCACCTTTTCTTCCAAAGAAGTTTTCTTCTCGGAAGGTTTCAAAGGATTCCTTTGTTCTTTGTTTGTTCTTTAGCTTGTCTTCCAAAGCTATTTTCCTTTCGGAGAGTGAGTTTCTTCCGAAAGCAACTTGCCTTCGGAAACAAGCTTTCATGTCCTTAACACTTGGACATATGTAAGGTCAAATGTGAAAACCATCCTTGACTCCTTCTTCTTACATTGATTGATAATGTGTGCTTGCTGGATTGTAGTAACAATCTTTGGACATGAGGTTATGCAGACACAGATTATGAACACAATGCTATTCTTGATGAAGATGAGGGCTGTTGTTTATTGCACTTCTTTTCTTCTTCAACAGCCTTCCCCTTTAGTTTCTGATCCTTTAGCTGGATAGGGGTGCTGGTACTACACTCTTTTCTTGAATTAGAACTTCTAACCACTTGGAATCCAGCTGAGATGAATACACCCTTTTGCCTTGGGTCTATTTTCAACTTTGTCTCAGCCACCTTCTTGGTAGTTTTTCTTGGTGCCCTGATTTTGTTCTTTCTGGCTTTGGTGGTTAAGGGTTGATCAACAGCTTTGGGGATGAGGTTTTCTACCTTATCCTTCCCTGTGGTGGTCACCATTACTGCATCATTCTTCTGCTCATTAGATTATGGGTCAGTAGTTGGAACCTCTTGCTCATCAGTGCCACATCTTGGCTGTTTAACAGACATATAAGAGTGTGGTGGAGCAATTTCATTGGTTCCCAACCCACTTTTGTTTTGATAATACCTTTGAGTGGAGAATGATGCAATGATGGTGTTGAAGTTATGTCTGAATGACATACTTCCTTTGCTTTAGCTCAGCTATTACTAGCTGGGCTTGAGCCTCAATCAATTGGATATTAAATCTTTTATTTGAGCCCTATAGTTGGAATGTTCATGTTTTAAAGAGGACACGGTTTTCTCTAACTCTTTAATTTTGAATTTGTAGTCAGATTATGCTCTCTTAAAATCAGATTTTAATATGTTTAAGGACTCAATATCAGATTTAATCTCCATGTTGTAGTCCTGATACAACTTAACCTTAGCAATACATGCTGGAGTACAGAGATGTTTATATACCTTACTGTCTTCAGTTCCAACCATAAGAGCTTGAGCAGGAGTGACATCTTGCACAATGAAGCTCCAGTCAACTTCTTGAGCAATAACTGCAGTCTGTTGTTTAGTAGGTTTGACTGTAGCTTTTGGGGTAGCAGGATGTTGGGAGGCTTGAGCTGCTCCAGGATTAGATCTAATTTTGGCTTTGACTTGTCAAACTTAAATTTGATGTTGGTTGGGTTCTGAGGGAATTGCCTTCCAGTTCTTTTAAAGAACTTCTTTGTCTATAGGTCAAAGAGCCATCTGTTGGACAATGTCCATACTCAACATCATCTGGCTAAAACACATCTAGATCATCAAAGCAGAATTGAAAATCTCCAGAGTGCTCACTCCCTGAAACAAAAGCCAAAATCCTAAAAAAGGATTTTGTTGAGCGTGTTGAGACCTGGGTCTCTCAGGGAATGTGATGTATGGCCCAGAAGAGGATGATGGCTGTTAGGGGTTGTTTAGGTACAACTGGGCCTGGGGAGTTCTTGAACCATCAGCAACAGTAAGGCATTGCTAACAGGAAAGGTTTGAGGGTCTGTTCATCTGATGGCCTTCTGAGTTTCCATCTCAATATGGTATCCATCAAGGATTCCATATAGTTTAGTCATGGTGAGAGTGTTGAGATTCTTAGTTTCCTGAGTGAGAGACAGTAGAAAGTCCTCATGAGGAAGTGCACTCATGAATTTTCTCACTATGTCTCTCTTCTTAAGAACCACTCCCATAGACTGAAGGGGGGTGATCAAGTCCATGTACCTGAAGTATGTTGGCTTAAGGTCTCCACAACAATGTATGTGAAGTTCTCAAACATTTGCTTCAGCACATCTTTCTGGTCTCCTTGGATTCAGTAGAACCAGAGTACATGAGCTTAAAGCATCAAATAGTCTTTGGCAGTCTCGCATTGCTTAAAGCCTACCATTATGGAGTTTGGTATAGCTGTAAGCAACACGGTCATGGCTTTGCAGTCAATGTCCATCTTTTGAAGTCTCATCAGAGTAGTCCTCAACAGCTTTCTCAATCATGGCACCATTACCAGCTGGGATTCCACCTTTGGTTGGTAAGGACCATGAGTGATTGATCTCAATACGACTGTCTTGATACTTGATAAAGCCTTCAATACATTTGCACCAGGTTCTAAAAATCATCAGGGGTGATGATAGGAGCCTTGGTCATGGTTCCATTTCAGACTCAAAAAATTTCTAGGTAAGATCCATTGAGTGAAGTGAGTAAGTATGAAGAAATAAGGGTGATTTGGGATGGTTAGATCTCACAATCAAGAGCCTAAAAGCTCTGAAACCAATTGCAGGATCGGTTTGGTTCACAACATAGGTTATCTTACAAGCTCAATTAATCTCACTCGGTTTTGATGAAGACGAATCTCTAGCTAAGTTCACAAGTAATATAATAAGTTAATGAAAACAATATGAACACAAGAATAGTTTCAAGATACTTGTATATATTACTTCTCAACTCAGTATACAAGACTCTTACAAGCAAGATTACAAAGGTACAATGAGAAACTGTAATACTACTATCTAAGCTGGGTTATACTTGGATAACTAGTTGGAATCTACAACTAGACAAATATACATTGCTAGAAGTAAAGTATCTAAGATAAAATACTATCCTAGTTAGGTAGTCATGACAGGTCCATGATTACCTTTTGTCACCAACTAAAAGTGAAAACTGTACTAACTGATAATGGGTGATTGTGATTTAAGTATGGTCAAATATATATGGCGTGGGAAAGCGCCATGCAGTATATCAGAGGTTGTAGCGGATGTCAGACAGACCACACTTGTGTCCACTGGTTCATAGTTGTTCTTCCGAAGCCATTTAGAATAAGTTCTTCCGATGCCATTTATACTTCGGAAGAATCAACTTCTTCCGAGTCTTTGCAAGTCCTAAGACTTTATTCTTCGGAAGACTTTGTCTTTAGAATCTTCTAAGTTGTATACTTCGGAAGGAGAACTACTTGGTCCCGGAAGACTGAGTTCTCACTTCGGAAGTTCTTCAACCTTGAGCTTCGGAAGATCTTTGACTTGTCTTCGGAAGAGCAGCTTTGTCTTCGGAAGACCACTTCAATTGTACATCAAATTCTTCTAAGTGTTGTTTTGATTGCACCAGCCTTATATGATCCAACATAATCCCAACTATCAATTTTGTTACCAACAATAGCCTCATTAACATAATTATTAAGTATTTACGCTTGATTTGCATTCGATTTCGTTTACAATAATGATTAAGAATGAAATGAAAAAACATACAAGTTACATCGAGTATAAAATAAATACAAATTGAGAATAAATGTAGAATAATTATACTACTGGAATTACCATTGGTAACAAAAGTAAAAGTGAAGATATTACGGGCAAATTCAAAATATGGATTATTATCGGTCAATAAGTAATAGTTTGCATTTTTAAAAATACAATTTGCCTTTTATTAAAGATAAGAGTAAATTACACTTTTCGTCATTTAAGTTTGTAGCAAATTTTAGGTTTCGTCCTTTAAACTAAGGAAATTATAGTAAACATCCTTTATGTTTAAAAAGGTTTGCAGGTTTCATCATTTCCTCTAACGAACGTTAAATTTGTCCGTTAAATCCAGTCATGTGACTTGCACATGAGGGTATTCTAGTCTTTGTATTTGATAAGGACTAATCTTGTAATTTAATAAAAAATAATAATAAAAAAAGAAATGCCTTCTTCCTTTTGTCCTCTTCTCTATATCTATCTGTCTGTATCTTTCTGTATATGTATATATATCATGGATGATGAAGATGGGGGGAAGGGGTGGGCTTGGGATGAAGAAGCCGGTGGTGTGTGGTCACGTGAGAAATTTGCCAGCAACCATCTGAACTCGGCCACTACCAATCAGTCAACCACCACCCTGCTCTGGTGAACTCCACCTCCATTCACTCAGCCACCACCACCATCCCGACCCATCCCTTGCTTCGGTGGTCCCCACCTTCATTCACCCTCTTTCTTCACTCGGCCACCACCACCATCGTTTCCAATCCCCTGTTCTGATGGTCTCGGTCACCACTACCACCGCGACTCATTTCCTACTCTGGTGGCCTTAACCTTCTTTCACACACTCTCTTTCTTCACTCAGCCTCCACCACCACCATGACACATCCCCTGCTCCGAAACAGATCTAACCATTTCCACCGCCTATCACGAAGAGGACCTGCAATCAGCTAAGGAGCGATGACGAGACTAATGGTGGTAGTGTTGATGCTACAGTAGAGGAGCAATGAAGTAACCGGTCAGAATTTCGGTGGGGCTGGCCGGAAGTTTTAGGTGATGGTAGCTGGAATTTTGGGTGAAGATGATAAAGGGTAGAGAAACAGAGAGTGCTAGTTTAGGGTTTTTAGAGTAAGAAAAAAAAGTACTTATTTTTCAAGATTTTTTATTTTTAAAGATGAAATTACTAATTTGCCCTCTTGTGCATTGCACGTTACTAGACTTAACTAAAAACATTAACGTCTGTTAGCGTAAATGATGTAAACTGTTAAAAAAATTAAACGTCAAGGATGTTTACTGTAATTTTCTTAGTTTAAGAACGAAACCTGAAATTTTCTACGAACCTAAAGGACGAAAAATGTAACTTACTCTAAAGATAAATACTAACTTTAGTATAACCCAACTCCCAACTCTTATTTACATATTACAACTACTATTTAATCGATTTTATTAACATTTTGTAAAGTGAATACACTAAAATAATTTACATATATAATAAATATATTTTATAAACCAACACCCAAAATTGACCACTAAAAACATTGTTAGGAAGACCAAAAACAACCTCAACCTCAACCTCTCGCTAATCTAATACTAATCCCTTCGCCCTTTTCAACCATCACCCCCATCCCCACCCGCCAAATTCAACCGGAAAACTGACGTCATCACCACCGTATCAATTCACCATCATCATCAACCCCAACCCAATTCCACCACCAATCTCCCCCATTTCCACCGTGATCTCACCTGAGATGTGGCTATCCCGCAAGAATTCAATCAACACAACCCCCACCAGCCCCAATCGAAAATCCAATTTCAACCGACATTCCTTCAAGAACATCGACGACCTCCTAGGCGACGATGACAACACACCTCCAACGATCACCATCCTCCACGAAAACCCAAACAAAAACCATCATCCCCAACCACCTCCACCTCCTCCACCCCACCACCACCACCACCGCCACCGCCACCGCCACGGCCACCGCCACCGCCACCGCCGGAAAACGCCACTCCGTCTTCCACCGCGTCCGCCTGGCCAACCATTCACCCGATCAATCTCCCCAAGCCGCACCAAGCCCCACCGCGAAAAACCCAAATCACCCAGATCGCCCAAACCCTCACCGCCGCCGCGGGTGACGTCATCTCCGGCGGCCACCCTCCCAAACGCCGACAAGCGAGTGGTGGTGTACATGACAAGCCTCGGCGCCGTGCGACCAACGTTCGACGCCTGCCGCGCCGTCCGATCGATCCTCCAAGGGTTCCGTGTGGCGGTGGACGAACGAGATCTGTCAATGGACTCATCGTTCAGAGAGGAGTTGCAGAAGATAATGTCGCCGGAGAAAGGAGGTGGGTTGGGGCTCCCTCGGGTGTTCATCGGCGGTCGTTACGTCGGAGATGCGGAGGACATGCGGCAGCTGAACGAGACCGGAGAGCTGAAGAGGCTGGTGGAGGGGCTGCCGGCGGTGTCGCGAAGGGTGTGTGCGGGGTGTGGGGATTTTAGGTTTGTGATTTGTGGGGATTGTAATGGGAGCCGCAAGTGTTATAGGGATGGGAAGGGGTGTTTAGGAGCTGTACGCTGTGTAATAAAAACGGTCTGGTTCGGTGCCCCTCGTGTTGGAGCGATGTCAAGTCGTGATTGGCTTTTAACGTTTGTGAATTGTTACGAGGAGAATGACATTGTACCCAGAAGCGGTGGTAACTATGTTGTTTCTGAATCAGTCGAATCATACGTTTATTAATTTTTCATCATAAGCTGTGATTTACTTGATTTTAGTTTTAACATGTTATTAATGAGTTCAATCAGTTTACCGGTAAGAAATTGTTATTAATAAAAAGGCTGAAACAAATTGATGTAAATTAAATATGGTGTCAAATAAGAATACAATAAATAATTGTGTGAGTTATGAGAAGGAAGAACGTGTTTATTATGAGAAGTTGCAGTTAATTGTTTGACAGAAGAGTTTATAGAAGTAGATGTTTATGTTTGTGTTTTACTTGATATAATCTATTCTGATATTTGGAAATTCATTGAAATTAATATCACATTGCAATACGTGTTAGTTGCAGTGGGCATGTGAATTGTGATTTGATGACTTCATGAGCGGTTTGCAACACTTCTAAGTGAGTTTTATAAAGTATTTATATTCTTTTTTAAGTGTTAAATAAGTTGAGAAAAGAAAGTTTTAACCAAAAATAGTTGCAAGGGCAGGTTTGGATTCAATTTTAAAGCCACTAAAGTTAAAGTAGTAGGCCGTTTATTATAGTCAAGGGTTAGATATATATTTAAAATAGATTCATGTAATTTCAATGCGATTGGAAGAAAGCGGCCAAGTTTCTCTAAATATTTTGGCCTTCGACTATTGGGCTTCAAATATTCCATATATTTATTTTTATTTTTCTTTCTTAATTTTTATTATATTCTTATTATATAACTTTAATAATGAATTAAAACTATTTCAACAGAGTTAGTTTTAATAAAAATTGGTACTCTTCTCCGCAATCTATGCGGATTTTTGGCTATGATTCGAAATTCTAAACACTTACAACTATCATTTCAAGATTACACCTCACATATACAAAGATCAATTTTTCATCTAATAAAGATAAAAGAATAATAAAATTCCTATAGTTTAAGATGCCATATAAGATGTAAATAATGAATATAACTATAATATATGAAAAAAAAAACAAAAACATAACACATAAAATGAAACCGAAAGTATATTAACCAAAGTATAATCCACAATAAACTAAAATGCAAACACACAACAGAAAAAAAAATACACCACATAAACAACAACAGATATCATGAAAACAAAATAAAAAGTGAAGGCAACCAATGTGTGTAAGCTAGCATTTGTAAGCAAGTGTGTAAATACCAAAAGAGGGTGAAAGTGGCAATTGATGTGTGTAAACAAGTGTTTAGAACTAGAAATTACCAAATTACCCTCGACACATCACCAAGAGATGCCTATTTATAAGTCTCAATGCCTATCATTTTAAGATTACATGTCACACGTACAAAGATCAATTTTTCATCTAATAAAGATAAAAGAATAATAAAATTCCTATAGTTTAAGATGCCATATAAGATGTAATAATGAATATAACTATAATATATGAAAAAAAAAAAAACAAAAATTAAACACATAAATGAAACCCGAAGTACATTAACCAAAGTATAATCCACAATAAACTAAAATGCAAACACACAATAGAAAAAAAATGCACCACATAAACAACAACAATATCATGAAAACAAATAAAAAGTGAAGGCAACCAATGTGTTAAGCTAGCATTTAAGAAGTTGCTAGCATTAATAAAAGCTGAAACAAATTGATGTAAATTAAATATGGTGTCAAATAAGAATACAAATAATTGTGTTATGAGGAGGAAGAATGGTTTTAGTTATGAGAAGTTGCAGTTAATTGTTTGAGAAGAGTTTATAGAAGTAGAAGTTTATGTTTGTGTTTTACTTGATATATATCTATTCTGATATTTGGAAATTCATTGAAATTCATTGAGCACTATCACATTGCAATACGTGTTAGTTGCAGTGGCATGTGAATTGTGATTTGATGACTTCATGAGCGGTTTGCAAACTTCTAAGTGAGTTTTATAAAGTATTTATATTCTTTTTTAAGTGTTAAATAAGTTGAGAAAAGAAAGTTTTAAAACCAAACTATTGCAAGGACGGGGTTTGGATAAATTTAAAGCCACTAAGTTAAAGTAGTAGGCGCTTATTATAGTCAAGGGTTTGAGTATAATTTAAAATAGATTCATGTAATTTCAATGCGATTGGAAGAAGCGGCCAAGTTTCTTTAAATATTTTGGCCTTCGACTATTGGGCTTCAAATTCCATATATTTATTTTTATTTTCTTTCAATTTTTATTATATTCTTATTGTATAACTTTAATAATGAATAAAACTATTTCAACAGAGTTAGTTTTAATAAAAATTGGTACTTTTCTCCGCAATCTATGCGGATTTTTGGCTATGATCCGAAATTCTAAACACTTACAACTATCATTTCAAGATTACACCTCACATGTACAAAGAGATCAATTTTTCATCTAATAAGATAAAAGAATAATAAATTCCTATAGTTTAAGATGCCATATAAGATGTAAATAATGAATATAACATAATATATGAAAAAAAAAACAAAAACAAACACATAAAATGAAATCGAAAGTACATTTACCAAAGTATAATCCACAATAAACTAAAAGGCAAACACACAACAGAAAAAAATGCACCACATACAACAGCAGATATCATGAAAACAAATAAAAGTGAAGACAACCAATTGTGTAAGCTAGCATTTGAGAAGTAAAAAAATGCACACCACACATAAACAACAGCAGATATCATAAAACAAAATAAAAGTGAAGACAACCAATTGTGTAAGCTAGCATTTGAGAAGTGCTGCTAGCATTAATAAAAAGGCTGAAACAAATTGATGTAAATTAAATATGGTGTCAAATAAGAATACAATAAATAATTGTGTGAGTTATGAGGAGGAAGAACGTGTTTAGTTATGAGAAGTTGCAGTTAATTGTTTGAGAAGAGTTTATAGAAGTAGATGTTTATGTTTGTGTTTTACTTGATATAATCTATTCGATATTTGGAAATTCATTGGAAATTCATTGAGCACATATCACATTGCAATACGTGTTAGTTGCAGTGGCATGTGAATTGTGATTTGATGACTTCATGAGCGGTTTGCAAACTTCTAAGTGAGTTTTATAAAGTATTTATATTCTTTTTTAAGGTGTTAAATAAGTTGAGAACAGGAAGTTTTAACCAAAATAATTGCAAGGACGGGGTTTGGATTCAATTTTAAAGCCACTAAAGTTAAAGTAGTAGGCCGCTTATTATAGCCAATGGTTTGAGTATAATTTAAAATAGATTCATGTAATTTCAATGCGATTGGAAGAAAGCGCCAAGTTCCTTTAAATATTTTGGCCCAAAAGTACATTAACAAAGTATAATCCACAATAAACTAACATGCAAACACACAATAGAAAAAAATGCACCACATAAACAACAACAGATATCATAAAACAAAATAAAAAGTGAAGGCAACCAATGTGTGTAAGCTAGCATTTGAGAAGTTGCTAGCATTAATAAAAGGCTTAAACAAATTGATGTAAATTAAATATGGTGTCAAATAAGAATACAATAAATAATTGTGTGAGTTATGAGGAGGAAGAACGTGTTTAGTTATGAGAAGTGCAGTTAATTGTTGAGAAGAGTTTATAGAAGTAGATGTTTATGTTTGTGTTTTACTTGATATAATCTATTCTGATATTTGGAAATTCATTGAAATTCATTGAGCACATATCACATTGCAATACGTGTTAGTTGCAGTGGCATGTGAATTGTGATTTGATGACTTCATGAGCGGTTTGCAAACTTCTAAGTGAGTTTTATAAAGTATTTATATTCTTTTTTAAGTGTTAAATAAGTTGAGAACAGAAAGTTTTAACCAAAATAGTTGCAAGGACGGGGTTTGGATTCAATTTTAAAGCCACTAAAGTTAAAGTAGTAGGCCGCTTATTATAGCCAAGGGTTTGAGTATAATTTAAAATAGATTCATGTAATTTCAATGCGATTGGAAGAAAGCGGCCAAGTTCCTTTAAATATTTTGTCCTTCGACTATTGGGCTTCAAATATTCCATATATTTATTTTTATTTTTCTTTCAATTTTTATTATAATCTTATTATATAACTTTAATAATGAATTAAAACTATTTCAACAGAGTTAGTTTTAATAAAAATGGTACTTTTCTCCGCAATCTATGCGGATTTTTGGCTATGATCCGAAATTCTAAACACTTACAACTATCATTTCAAGATTACACCTCACATGTACAAAGATCAATTTTTCATCTAATAAAGATAAAAGAATAATAAAATTCCTATAGTTAAGATGCCATATAAGATGTAAATAATGAATATAACTATAATATATGAAAAAAAAAAAACAAAACATAACACATAAAATGAAACGAAAGTACATTAACCAAAGTATAATCCACAATAAACTAAAATACAAACACACAACAGAAAAAAAAAAAATGCACCACATAAACAACAGCAGATATCATGAAAACAAATAAAAAGTGAAGGACCAATGTGTGTAAGCTAGCATTTGAAGCAAGTGTGTAAATACCAAAAGAGGGTGAAAGTGGCAATCGATGTGTGTAAACAAGTGTTTAGAACTAGAAGAAATTACAATTACCCTCGAACATCACCAAGAGATGCCTATTTATAAGTCTCATGCCTATCATTCAAGATACATGTCACATGTACAAAGATCAATTTTTCATCTAATAATGATAAAAGAATAATAAAATTCCTATAGTTTAAGATGCCATATAAGATGTAAATAATAATGAATATACTATAATATATGAAAAAAAAACAAAAACATAAACACATAAAATGAAACCGAAAGTACATTAACCAAAGTATAATCCACAATAAACTAAAATGCAAACACACAACAGAAAAAATGCACCACATAAACAACAACAGATATCATGAAAACAAAATAAAAAGTGAAGGACCAATGTGTGTAAGCTGGCATTTGAGAAGTTGCTAGGCATTAATAAAAAGGCTGAAACAAATTGATGTAAATTAAATATGGTGTCAAATAAGAATACAATAAAAATTGTGTGAGTTATGAGGAGGAAGAAACGTGTTTAGTTATGAGAAGTTACAGTTAATGTTTGAGAAGAGTTATAGAAGTAGATGTTTATGTTTGTGTTTTACTTGATATAATCTATTCTGATATTTGGAAATTCATTGAAATAATTGAGCACATATCAAAATGCAATATTGTTAGTTGCAGGGCATGTGAATTGTGATGTTGACTTCATGAGCGGTTTGCAAACTTCTAAGTGAGTTTTATAAAGTATGTATATTCTTTTTTAAGTGTTAAATAAGTTGAGAACAGAAAGTTTTAACCAAAATAGTTGCAAGGACGGGGTTGGATTCAATTTAAAGCCACTAAAGTTAAAGTAGTAGGCCGCTTATTATAGTCAAGCGTTTGAGTATAATTTAAAATAGATTCATGTAATTCAATGCGATTGGAAGAAAGCGGCCAAGTTTCTTTAAAATTTTGGCCTTCGACTATTGGGCTTCAAATATTCCATATATTATTTTTTATTTTCTTTCAATTTTATTATATTCTTATTATATAACTTTAATAATGAATTAAAACTATTAAACAGAGTTAGTTTTAATAAAAATTGGTACTTTTCTCCGCAATCTATGCGGATTTTGGCTATGATCCGAAATTCTAAACACTTACAACTATCATTTCAAGATTACACCTCACATGTACAAAGATCAATTTTTCATCTAATAAAGATAAAAGAATAATAAAATCCTATAGTTTAAGATACCATATAAGATGTAAATAATGAATATAACTATAATATATGAAAAAAAAAAACCAAAAAATAACACATAAAATGAAACCGAAAGTACATTAACCAAAGTATAATCCACAATAAACTAAAATGCAAACACACAACAGAAAAAAAAAATACACCACATAAACAACAGCAGATATCATGAAAACAAAATAAAAAGTGAAGGCAACCAATGTGTGTAAGCTAGCATTTGTAAGCAAGTGTGTAAATACCAAAAGAGGGTGAAAGTGGCAATCGATGTGTGTAAACAAGTGTTTAGAACTAGAAATTACCAAATTACCCTCGAAACATCACCAAGAGATGCCTATTTATAAGTCTCAATGCCTATCATTTCAAGATTACATGTCACATGTACAAAGATCAATTTTTCATCTAATAATGATAAAAGAATAATAAAATTCCTATAGTTTAAGATGCCATATAAGATGTAAATAATGAATATAACTATAATATATGAAAAAAAACAAAAACATAAACACATAAAATGAAACCGAAAGTACATTAACCAAAGTATAATCCACAATAAACTAAAATGCAAACACACAACAGAAAAAAAATGCACCACATAAACAACAACAGATATCATGAAAACAAAATAAAAAGTGAAGGCAACCAATGTGTGTAAGCTAGCATTTGAGAAGTTGCTAGCATTAATAAAAAGGCTGAAACAAATTGATGTAAATTAAATATGGTGTCAAATAAGAATACAATAAATAATTGTGTGAGTTATGAGGAGGAAGAACGTGTTTAGTTATGAGAAGTTGCAGTTTATTGTTTGAGAAGAGTTTATAGTAGTAGATGTGTTATGTTTATATTCTGATTGGAAAATTCATTGAATTCATTGAGCACATATCACATTGCAATAGTGTTAGTTGCAGTGGCATGTGAATTGTGATTTGATGACTTCATGAGCGGTTTGCAAACTTCTAAGTGAGTTTTATAAAGTATTTATATTCTTTTTTAAGTGTTAAATAAGTTGAGAAAAGAAAGTTTTAACCAAAATAGTTGCAAGGGCAGGGTTTGGATTCAATTTTAAAGCCACTAAAGTTAAAGTAGTAGGCCGCTTATTATAGTCAAGGGTTAGAGTATAATTTAAAATAGATTCATGTAATTTCAATGCGATTGGAAGAAAGCGGCCAAGTTTCTCTAAATATTTTGGCCTTCGACTATTGGGCTTCAAATATTCCATATATTTATTTTTATTTTTCTTTCTTAATTTTTATTATATTCTTATTATATAACTTTAATAATGAATTAAAACTATTTCAACAGAGTTAGTTTTAATAAAAATTGGTACTTTTCTCCGCAATCTATGCGGATTTTTGGCTATGATTCGAATTCTAAACACTTATAACTATCATTTCAAGATTACACCTCACATATACAAAGATCAATTTTTCATCTAATAAAGATAAAAGAATAATAAAATTCCTATAGTTTAAGATGCATATAAGATGTAAATAATGAATATAACTATAATATATGAAAAAAAAAAAACAAAAACATAACACAAAAATGAAACCGAAAGTATATTAACCAAAGTATAATCCACAATAAACTAAAATGCAAACACAACAGAAAAAAAAATGCACCACATAAACAACAGCAGATATCATGAAAACAAAATAAAAAGTGAAGACAACCAATGTGTGTAAGCTAGCATTTGTAAGCCGGTGTGTAAATACCAAAAGAGGTGAAAGTGGCAATCGATGTGTGTAAACAAGTGTTTTAGAACTAGAAATTACAAAATACCCTCGACACATCTCCAAGAGATGCCTATTTATAAGCTCAATGCTATCATTTCAAGATTACACGTCAATGTACAAAGATCAATTTTTCATCTAATAAAGATAAAAGAATAATAAAATCCTATAGTTTAAGATGCCATATAAGATGTAAATAATGAATATAACTATAATATATGAAAAAAAAACAAAAACATAACATAAAATGAAACAAAAGTACATTAACCAAAGTATAATCCACATAAACTAAATGCAAACACAACAGAACAAAAAAAATGCACCATATAAACAACAACAGATATCATGAAAACAAAATAAAAAGTGAAGGCAACCAAATGTGTGTAAGTAGCATTTGAGAAGTTGCTAGGATAATAAAAAGGCTGAAACAAATTGATGTAAATTAAATATGGTGTCAAATAAGAATACAATAAATAATGTGGAGTTATGAGGAGGCAAGAACGTGTTTAGTTATGAGAATGCAGTTAATTGTTGAGAAGAGTTTATAGAAGTATATGTTTATGTTTGTGTTTTACTTGATATAATCTATTCTGATATTGGAAATTCATTGAAATTCATTGAGCACATATCACATTGCAATACGTGTTAGTTGCAGTGGCATGTGAATTGTGATTTGATGACTTCATGAGCGGTTTGCAAACTTCTAAGTGAGTTTTATAAAGTATTTATATTCTTTTTTAAGTGGTAAATAAGTTGAGAACAGAAAGTTTAACAAAAATAGTTGCAAGGACGGGGTTGGATTCAATTTAAAGCCACTAAAGTAAAGTAGTAGGCCGCTTATTATAGTCAAGGGTTTGAGTATAATTTAAAATAGATTCATGTAATTTCAATGCGATTGGAAGAAAGCGGCCAAGTTTCTTTAAATATTTTGGCCTCGACTATTGGGCTTCAAATATTCCATATTTTTATTTTTATTTTTCTTCAATTTTATTATATTCTTTATATAACTTTAATAATGAATTAAAACTATTTCAACAGAGTTAGTTTTTAATAAAAATTGGTACTTTTCTCCGCAATCTATGCGGATTTTTGGCTATGATCCGAAATTCTAAACACTTACAACTATCATTTCAAGATTACAACTCACATGTACAAAGATCAATTTTTCATCTAATAAAGATAAAAAGAATAATAAAATTCCTATAGTTTAAGATGCCATATAAGATGTAAATAATGAATATAACTATAATATATGAAAAAAAAAAAAAAAAACAAACACATAAAATGAAACCAAAGTACATAACCAAAGTATAATCCACAATAAACTAAAATGCAAACACACACACAAGAAAAAAAAATACACCACATAAACAACAGCAGATATCATGAAAACAAAATAAAAAGTGAAGGCAACCAATGTGTCTAAGCTAGCATTTAAGAAGTTGCTAGCATTAATAAAAAGGCTGAAACAAATTGATGTAAATTAAATATGGTGTCAAATAAGAATACAATAAATAATTATATGAGTTATGAGGAGAAAGAATGTGTTTAGTTATGAGAAGTTGCAGTTAATTGTTTGAGAAGAGTTTATAGAAGTAGATGTTTATGTTTGTGTTTTACTTGATTTAATCTATTCTGATATTTGGAAATTCATTGAAATTCATTGAGCACATATCACATTGCAATACGTGTTAGTTGCAGTGGCATGTGAATTGTGATTTGATGACTTCATGAGCGGTTTGCAAACTTCTAAGTGAGTTTTATAAAGTATTTATATTCTTTTTTAAGTGTTAAATAAGTTGAGAAAAGAAAGTTTAACCAAACTAGTTGCAAGGACGGGGTTGGATTCAATTTTAAAGCCACTAAAGTTAAAGTAGTAGGCCGCTTATTATAGTCAAGGGTTTGAGTATAATTAAAATAGATTCATGTAATTTCAATGCGATTGGAAGAAAGCGGCCAAGTTTCTTTAATATTTTGCCTTCGACTATTGGGCTTCAAATATTCCATATATTTATTTTATTTTTCTTTCAATTTTTTATTATATTCTTATTGTATAACTTTAATAATGAATTAAAACTATTCAACAGAGTTAGTTTTAATAAAAATTGGTACTTTTCTCCGCAATCTATGCGGATTTTTGGCTATGATCCGAAATTCTAAACACTTACAACTATCATTTCAAGATTACACCTCACATGTACAAAGATCAATTTTTCATCTAATAAAGATAAAAGAATAATAAAATTCCTATAGTTTAAGATGCCATATAAGATGTAAATAATGAATATAACTATAATATATGAAAAAAAAAACAAAAACATAAACACATAAAATGAAATCGAAAGTACATTAACCAAAGTATAATCCACAATAAACTAAAATGCAAACACACAACAGATAAAAAATGCACCACATAAACAACAGCAGATATCATGAAAACAAAATAAAAAGTGAAGACAACCAATGTGTGTAAGCTAGCATTTGAGAAGTTGCTAGCATTAATAAAAAGGCTGAAACAAATTGATGTAAATTAAATATGGTGTCAAATAAGAATACAATAAATAATTGTGTGAGTTATGTGGAGGAAGAACTTGTTTAGTTATGAGAAGTTGCAGTTAATTGTTTGAGAAGAGTTTATAGTAGTAGATGTTTATGTTTGTGTTTTACTTGATATAATCTATTCTGATATTTGGAAATTCATTGAAATTCATTGAGCACATATCACATTGCAATACGTGTTAGTTGCAGTGCAGTGCATGTGAATTGTGATTTGATGACTTCATGAGCGGTTTGCAAACTTCTAAGTGAGTTTATAAAGTATTTATATTCTTTTTTAATTGTTAAATAAGTTGAGAAAAGAAAGTTTTAACAAAATAGTTGCAAGGGCAGTGTTTGGATTCAATTTTAAAGCCACTAAAGTTAAAGTAGTAGGCCGCTTATTATAGTCAAGGGTTAGAGTATAATTAAAATAGATTCATGTAATTTCAATGCGATTGGAAGAAAGCGGCCAAGTTTCTTTAATATTTTGGCTTCGACTATTGGGCTTCAAATATTCCATATATTTATTTTTATTTTCTTTCTTAATTTTTATTATATTCTTATTATATAATTTAATAATGAATTAAAAACTATTTCAACAGAGTTAGTTTTAATAAAAATTGTACTTTTCTCCGCAATCTATGCGGATTTTGGCTATGATCCGAATTCTAAACACTTATAACTATCATTTCAAGATTACACCTCACATGTACAAAGATCAATTTTTCATCTAATAAAGATAAAAGAATAATAAATTCCTATAGTTTAAGATGCCATATAAGATGTAAATACGAATAAACTATAATATATGAAAAAAAAAACAAAAACATAAACACATAAAATGAAACGAAAGTGCATTAACCAAAGTATAATCCACAATAAACTAAAATGCAAACACACAACAGAAAAAAAATGCACCACATAAACAACAGCAGATATCATGAAAACAAAATAAAAAGTGAAGACAACCAATGTGTGTAAGCTAGCATTTGAGAAGTTGCTAGCATTAATAAAAAGGCTGAAACAAATTGATGTAAATTAAATATGGTGTCAAATAAGAATACAATAAATAATTGTGTGAGTTATGAGGAGGAAGAACCTGTTTAGTTATGAGAAGTTGCAGTTAATTGTTTGAGAAGAGTTTATAGAAGTAGATGTTTATGTTTGTGTTTTACTTGATATAATCTATTCTGATATTTGAAAATTCATTGAAATTCATTGAGCACATATCATATTGCAATACGTGTTAGTTGCAGTGGCATGTGAATTGTGATTTGATGACTTCATGAGCGGTTTGCAAACTTCTAAGTGAGTTTTATAAAGTATTTATATTCTTTTTAAGTGTTAAATAAGTTGAGAAAAGAAAGTTTTAACCAAAATAGTTGCAAGGACGGGGTTTGGATTCAATTTTAAAGCCACTAAAGTTAAAGTAGTAGGCCGCTTATTATAGTCAAGGTTTTGAGTATAATTTAAAATAGATTCACGTAATTTCAATGCGATTGGAAGAAAGCGTCCAAGTTTCTTAAATATTTGGCCTTCGACTATTGGGCTTCAAATATTCCATATATTTATTTTTATTTTTTTCCTTAATTTTTATTATATTCTTATTATATAACTTTAATAATGAATTAAAACTATTTCAACAGAGTTAGTTTTAATAAAAATTGGTACTTTTCTCCGCAATCTATGCGGATTTTTGGCTATGATCCGAAATTCTAAACACTTACAACTATCATTTCAAGATTACACCTCACTTGTACAAAGATCAATTTTTCATCTAATAAAGATAAAAGAATAATAAAATTCCTATAGTTTAAGATGCCATATAAGATGTAAATATCGAATATAACTATAATATATGAAAAAAAAAACAAAAACATAAACACATAAAATGAAACCGAAAGTGCATTAACCAAAGTATAATCCACAATAAACTAAAATGCAAACACACAACAAAAAAAATGCACCACAAAAACAACAGCAGATATCATGAAAACAAAATAAAAAGTGAAGACAACCAATGTGTGTAAGCTAGCATTTGAGAAGTTGCTAGCATTAATAAAAAGGCTGAAACAAATTGATGTAAATTAAATATGGTGTCAAAGAAGAATACAATAAATAATTGTGTGAGTTATGAGGAGGAAGAACCTGTTTAGTTATGAGAAGTTGCAGTTAATGTTTGAGAAGTGTTTATAGAAGTAGATGTTTATGTTTGTGTTTTACTTGATATAGTCTATTCTGATATTTGGAAATTCATTGAAATTCATTGAGCACATATCACATTGCAATACGTGTTAGTTGCAGTGGCATGTGAATTGTGATTTGATGACTTCATGAGCGGTTTGCAAACTTCTAAGTGAGTTTTATAAAGTATTTATATTATTTTTTAAGTGTTAAATAAGTTGAGAAAAGAAAGTTTTAACCAAAATAGTTGCAAGGACGGGGTTTGGATTCAATTTTAAAGCCACTAAAGTTAAAGTAGCAGGCCGCTTATTATAGTCAAGGGTTTGAGTATAATTTAAAATAGATTCACGTAATTTCAATGCGATTGGAAGAAAGCGGCCAAGTTTCTTTAAATATTTTGGCCTTCGACTATTGGGCTTCAAATATTCCATATATTTATTTTTATTTTTCTTCTTAATTTTATTATATTCTTATTATATAACTTTAATAATGAATTAAAACTATTTCAACAGAGTTAGTTTTAATAAAAATTGGTACTTTTCTCCGCAATCTATGCGGATTTTTGGCTATGATCCGAAATTCTAAACACTTACAACTATCATTTCAAGATTACACCTCACATGTACAAAGATCAATTTTTCATCTAATAAAGATAAAAGAATAATAAAATTCCTATAGTTTAAGATGCCATATAAGATGTAAATAATGAATATAACTATAATATATGAAAAAAAATAAAACAAAAACATAACACATAAAATGAAACTGAAAGTACATTAACCAAAGTATAATCCACAATAAACTAAAATGCAAACACACAACAGAAAAAAAAAATACACCACATAAACAACAGCAGATATCATGAAAACAAAATAAAAAGTGAAGGCAACCAATGTGTGTAAGCTAGCATTTGTAAGCCAGTGTGTAAATACCAAAAGAGGGTGAAAGTGGCAATCGATGTGTGTAAACAAGTGTTTAGAACTAGAAATTACCAAATTACCCTCGACACATCTCCAAGAGATGCCTATTTTTAAGCCTCAATGCCTCACGTCCTCACTTCTCTTTTCCTGTTGTCCTTGACTGGAAATGCAAATGTCGCCATTTTGATGTTGACGATGACCCTGAATTCCACACGTGTCGACAATGTTAAACTGCAAAGTGTCAAAACAAAGACGGTAAAATTTTACTTAAAACCTAGAAATTAAACAAATTTTGTTCTCAAATAAACTAAACTCAAACAACATCCTAAATAATTTAATAATCATAACAAGACTTGTCTAGTAATATCATAAATAATCTATTACAAACCGAAATCTTAAAAGAAATACCTTAATTGGAGACTAACGAGCAGATCTAGGGTGATGATGGCTATGGAGAGCAGTAGCGGTGATGGTGGAGTAGCAGCAGCGGCGACGCTAGCTGAGGAAGCAGTGGCGGTAGGCGGTCGACAGTGGGTGGGCTGAGGAAGCAGTGGCGGTCGGCTGTAGTGGGAAAAGAAGATCCACTATGCGGGAGGGCAGGTCTCCATGGGATGAATGGCAGCCGCGGCGGTGACAATGGCGGTCGACGGTGAGGTTGTGGCAAGAGGCAGCTAAATCGCGGGTTTTAGAGAGTGAGAAAGAGTGAGGGTAAAGTGCAGGTGGGTTTCTATGGAGGGAAGATGTGTGGTTATTAGGGCAGGCTTTTAGCGGCGTCTATCAATATAGCCGCTAAAGGTTTAGTACGATTAAATATCACCCGTCAGATCTGAAAGCTGGTCAACGGCCATATATGGTTTGGATGTTTACAAAACGGGATCATAAGTCAATAGCGGCAACATATCGCCGTTAATGGTGTCGCCGCTAATAGTGTCGCCGCTAATGACCCCTGTCGCCACTAATGATGTCGCCTCTATTGATCATATTTCTTGTAGTGAAAGCTTACCTCTACCATTTTCATGTTATGGACTAAAATTGAAATACGTAATTAATGGAAAGCTTACCTTTGTAATTCAGCACGGAGGTAAGAACAACTATGATAGCTACATATCAAAGAAAGTGAAGCTCTTATAATTTATCATGAGTTCTTATGCACTTATGTACTGCACATTTATATTATTTAGTTATAGCTATGTTGTGTCTATCATAATTTGCGTGATTATCATATAACTTACGTAATTATTTTTTATACCGTAAATAATTTTACTTTGCGTAATAATAAATATAACTTGCATAATTATGAATATAACTTGTGTAATTATTTATATTATATGTGTAATTGTGACGTTTTTTACTCTGTTTGATTTTTGTTTTGCGGTATGACATTTGCTTCCCCAAATTCTTGTTTCAGTTATGTGACATCCGGTAATTTTCCGTTACCAAACTTCGTTAGTTCTGTTAAGTCTTGCATACACGTGTCGTGAGCACACACTAGTTGTCGTTGAACGTTGGTGTCTTAATAATAATTAATAATGATAAATAGATAATTATTTAACTAATAATGTTGGTTATTAGTTGTGCTTATACGATTTAAATATTATTTGTGGATTTTATCTTGTAACGTGCAAACGTGTGTATTTAATTCGTGAATCTTGTGACTAGTGAAAATCATTTATAGAATTATTATTGTTAATTAATAATGTTTGTATTATTAAGTTTAAACCTTTTAAAAAGTAATTAAAAGCTTAGTTTTAAAAAATACAAAACAATAGGGGTTTAAGGGTAAATATGATTAATTAAGTAAAAAAAAACCCAACCCTAGCCCCCACCACCCCATCGGCCGCGAACTCCTCTCCACACACACAGACCTACGAATTCAGCCTAGAACAAGCAATTGTTTCGGTTTTGGTCGATTCCAAGAACTACAACACGTTAGAGGCTTCAATTCTGACCCATTACGTGATTAAGGTAGTTTCTTTGTGGTTTTCATGGATTTTTAGTCTTGGCCGAACCCTAGTTCGAAAATTGATGTGAAAGTCGAATTCTTGGTTGTTTGATGATATTGGGATGTTAGTTAGATTGTATTGATGCTAGTTTACGTAGATTATACAAGAAATTCATGATTTTGATGCGTTGTTCATACGTTACTAATAATAGTAACTTTTTTGCATGAATATGGTGATTTGATGATGAATTGATGTTACTAGGGTATTATGATGTTGTAGGATGTTAGAATGATGATGAGTGTGCTAGGAATCCAAGGATTGATAATGTAGTTCATACATTGCCAAAAGTGGAAACTTTAATTTATGAAGATTTGTGTTGGATGAATTACATGTGCTTGATGAATGGTTATGATCTCTAAGGACTAGATAGGGTATGTTATTGATGTGTATGAGTTGTAATTCATGGAAGAATAGATTTTGGGATGTACTTCCCAAAAGGGAAACTTTATTTGCACAAAATCTTAATATGATGATTTGGCATGTTTGTGACTTTAGGATCATGTTAGCATGTTCATAAATGATTTCTAATATGGTAGAATGTATTGTTTGGGTTGTATGAATGCTAAATTGGTTAGTTGATAGATTTGGTCTATTTGTGGGATTACATGGTAATGAGTCATATGGGTTATGATAGGACTATTGTTTAGTTTGTGGTTGATCATGGTTGAATATCTTGGTTGGTATGAATTCTATTGATTGTGTGATGATGATTGTTATACAACGTGCGAATCTGAGGCCCTTACTTAGTAGGATTGGTAGGGTTTAGGGTGTGAAGTCGTGAGTGGCTTCACATGACATGTTGTGCATGATTTGATCTGTGTATGATGCATGGGTATGATATAATTATGTTGAACATGATGATTATTGAGATTCGCATGACTTGTATGAAAATCTGGTTTTATGATGATCTAGGAAGTACATGTGGTTAATGAAGTGATATATGTGAACAACTTGTATGATAATCATGTGTGATGAACTGTTATATTTGATTGAATGGAATTTCACCAGTATGTCACCAATGGGTCAAACGGGTCAACTGGGTCAATGTGTCTTGTTTTCCAAACCTTGAGTTCTTTGGTTTATAGAGCACTGAGGGTTCTTTATGATTATGTGTACACGTACTTATGTACTTGCGTGTTCTAGGTGACCTTTGAAGGTTGTCTTTCTACTCTCTTTCCAAGTTAAGCTCTTAAGTTCTTTCTTGTGCACATCAGGTGAGTTCATGCCCCACTCATTTACATACTCTCTTTTGGGGAGATAGCATACTGGTTTTACAAACGCTTACTTTTATGAGTTGTGTATATATGTATGATATAGTGCTGAATACCATGAAAGTCTCACACTTTTGGATTGTTAATAATGTTATTTAGCGGGAAAACTTGGGTAGTACTACTGGGTCTGACGAGCCCCACCTGTGCGACTCGAGGTCAAACGGGTGCAATTTTGTCGTAACACAAACATCGTCATGACCTGGTAAGTCGTGACGGGAGGCAAAAAACGAAACACAGTCAGCTTCAATCGCGAAATCACTATGATTATTACTGATGAATATAGACTAGCTATCTATTTCAATACACCTCTTTTATTTTGCAACTATTACTGTTTTATGATTAACACAAACTCTTGAACTCACCAACCATTGTGTTGACTCTTTTAGTATGCTATTCTCAGGTTGAGGTTACCATTGCCTAGGACCACATGCATGGGTCAACATCATTGAGTTGTCAACATGATTGAAACTAGTTTTGGTTTAGTTATTAAACATTTAAGTATTTGTTGGTATTACTTTGGGCTGTGTTTGCATATTTTACATTATATTGCTTTACTTTGGTCTTTCTGGTTTATTAAACACTTCCCCATATTTTAAAGTTAAACTCTGATTTTGATTGTTTGTTCATATAGAGTCATTCTGAGTAACTAATGACTGAGATCCTGGTATGTCACACGCCTCGCGGTAAAACCCCGCATGTGGATTTTGAGGGTGTGACAAGTTAATCATGCCACATTTTCTATAATTATAGTACATAGTATGCCTTCATTAGTATGAACACACTGAATTTGTGTAACTAAAAAGCAATTCTATATTAAAAACACAATATCTCCTAAAATTAAAATGCAGATCTTTAACAATGAGTATTAAGAATACTAAAAAGAAATTTCTTTCTATAACCAATTCGTTTGATAAACATGACCTAAATTCAACAGTGAAACAAACAAAAAGATAAAATTTTACCTTGATTTTGTGCTTATGAATTTCTGATTTCTGAGCATTTATCTAAAAGAAGGTTTAAATCAAAGTTCAAAATAAAACTGTCAAAGTTCCAAAATTGCACACTTCTCTACTTAATTAAAAGAATATATATGTAGGATTGGTTAAAGGGATGGTCAATACAATCAGTCTCACAGTGAGGAGAGTTTTAGAACACTTAACAGATCAAATGGGGAACCGGGTTTGTGTAAATGATATTAAGAACACAAGTAACTGAGACAGAACTAAGAAAAAGAACGACGAATAAGGTTTTCAAGGATGGTATATTGCTCTCAAGTTCTATTACAAGTGTTACAAAGCATAAAAAAATACAGGACCTGAGATACTTTATACTACATCCTACAGCCGTCAATACTTTGAAAGCCAGCTGGAAACACTAATCTAGACAACAAGATCAATGTAGAGTCAAAAGGCAAATTGCCTTTTGACTAGTGACTACGACATGCCATAGCTCACATCCTTTTATATTATAAAAATAATAACAGGTACAAAATAGGAAGTTATAGACCCAAGACCATAATCTACAGTTTACAAAAGCATGGACCATTTCACCAACTTGTATAAGTTGGTGAGTCTTTAGAGTTGCAGTGGAAAGTAAGTCAACTTTATAAAAAAGTATATCAGAGAAAGCATGTCCTCTCTGTCTTCGGAAGAAATCAGTCTTCACAACATTTGGCTTCGGAAGACTTTGTCTTTAAAGCTTCAAAAGACTTCATCTTTGGCTTCAGAAGATTTAGACTTTGGCTTCAAAAGATTTTACACTTAGAATATTTTCTATGGAGAGTGTAAAACTTCAAAAGTAACTTCTACCTTGTACATTAGTGCATGCATGTTGGAAGAACCTTGGTTGTTTTGGCTTCTTTGGTTGCATCAGCCTTCTAATATAACCTTACAAACTCCCCCTAGGATGATGCTACCAAACCAGAGAAGTTATACAGATGTTGACATTCCTTATTAGGATCAAGACTATACCTTTCTTCATCATCTGGTCAGGATCCCTCAGACTCTCATAATATCTTCTCATGTCATGGAGATCATGTAGAGGAAGATCAAGCATGTCTTGCCAGAAATAGACATCTTCACCTCCTTGATCTCTGATGACATACACCTGTCTGGATTAGCAGCAAAAGTCCAGGACAAGATGGGTTTTCTAGTTGCAAGAGGCTCCTCTTTGAGTTCGTGTTGGTTGAGTAGCCTTTTCTTGCATTACCTTAGGATGCTCTGACTCATACTGAGGTGTAGAGGTGGATGTCTTGGTCTTCTTCTTGAAAACACTCTTCATGGCCATCCTTTTCCTCTTCTTTGAAATCTTTAACTGAGAGGACTGGTCTTCAACATCGGGTTGTTCTACTATGTCTCTCTTAGTTGGGTTCTCTTCCTTCATAGATTCAGAAGGAGAGTAAAGAGGACCCTGCTGTGGATCAGAAGATGAAGTTATGTTGTCTCAAGGGGTTTAACCTTGACAACCTCAGGTTGATCTGGACTTGGTGGAGAATGCAAGTCAACAAGCTTTCCCTTTTTAATCTTCTGCTTGATCACTCTAATGTGCTCATCCATAGTGAATAGAGACATTGGACCAAGCCTTCTTTCGAAGGATCCATATAGCTTCAAGAAGCTCATCATCCTTTGTCTGTCAGCGGACTTCTTTTTTCTCTTTTGGATGATGGCTCTTGACTTTGTTCAAGTGGAGAGAGGGTAGGAACATGCTTGTAGAGCCTTTTCTGTCTTCTTTCTTCCTTGTTCTTATGGAGCAATGCTGCATCCTCTGCATCCTTCCTCTCCTTGGACAATTCCTTGTCAGCCAGTTCATTCAGTTCATGTAAAGGGGAGAGAGAGTAGTTCATCTACATTGTAGTTTCAGGTCCCCAAATAGTTTATCCTGGCTGCCCTCAACTCATCATCCTAAGTATTTGGCTTGGGGGCACCCTGATGGCAGCTTCCATGAAGCCTGGAGACTCTCTTGAACTTTCTCCCTTAGTTTCCTCTCCTCTCTTCTTTTTCCTCCTCAATCTCCTTAGAAGTCAGTGTTCTTTTCCCTTGTCACTCACAGGCCTTGGTGACTCAGGGTGGAGAGAGCTTTGGCCTTTATTGCTTGACTTAGCAGTCAAACTCTTGCCAGAGAGAGGTTATGAAGCACCTTCACCAGCTGGTACCTCACTGAGGGTAATGAGTGTTGAAGAAGTTCTTGTCTCAAGGTTCATATGTTCAAATTCTAGGCCTTAAGTCAAGGCTTCTCCTTTGAAGCTAATCTTAGGGTCCACCTCAACATCCAGTTGACCAAAAGTCTTACTTGCTAGCCTCTGTCTATATAGTCTTAACCTCAGCTTGTATTCTTTAAACACCCTTTCTTGAATCCTATCTACTAATCTTGTAGCTTGTCTATTTTGACTTGGGTTGACACATGGAAGATCAATCAGATGGATGCTCTTATAGAAGCTTAGGTTAAAAAAGTTGAAAATTTCCTGTTGACCCTGAGATCTGGATATGACTAGAGCTCTTCTATAAGTGTCATACCTCCATCCCATGAATGGATTCTCAGAGTGATGAGATGGGGTAGGCATGTCTGGGTATACCTTCCTCAAACGAACTTTGTATGAGTGAGTCCACATCCATGTAGACTTGGGCAAGTAAGTCCACATTCATGTAGACTTGAGGAGGTTGCTGAGTATGGACCATTGCAATGGAGGGTGGTGAATTCTCCAAGTTCATACTCTGTGAAGAACTCCCAGGTTCTGTGATTGTTTGGACTTTCTCCCCCTTTTTGGTAGCATCACCTTCCTGCATAAGTGAGCTTGGGGTTGGGTCTGTCACATCCACAGGTTCTTGTAGACCTGGTTGAGTTCTCCAGAGTGGTCTCTCAGCTAACTTGCCCTTGAGATCGGTGATCTCAAGTTGCTGATCATTAACCCTCCTTTGTAAGACAGACTCCTGAGATTCCAAGTGACTTATCTTTGAGACTAAATAGGTGCATGTTTTTGTCAGTTTTTGCACCTTTAGTTTTAGACTCCCTCATCTTCATTAGAAGAATCATGGGGGGATGAGAGAATAGGACCAAGGTCTTCTTCCTCATCACCAGCACTTTGTTCTTCGCTGCTGGATTTCCCTGCATCATGACAACTTCAAAAGAAGTGTCAAGAGGCTGGGTTGCCATGGTTTAGGTTAATGATGTAATCACTTGCTAAAGTGAGAGCCTCTTCCATATGGACCTCCTAAACAAGTTTAGGGAGATCCACCTCAGTAGTAGTAGGTGGATGATATGGGTAGACATGGAGAAAACAGAAGTACTAATCTCTCCTTGAGTAGGGGTGGAGAAGAGAGACTCATGATACTCACTGAAGCCCATGTCTTCATCATCATAAAATTCAAGGTTTGGGATCGGTTGGTTTAGATCAAGAGGCTGGGGATGGTAAGTTTCCCCTAAAGGTTGTTCACTAGAGTTTTGAGACTTTGAGTGAAGGCTTAAGGCTTTAGGGGTTGTGAGCTCATCAGGCTGAGCATGAGGAACCTCAGCACTAATCATTGGTGAGATGGGAGTGGTTTGCTCCTCAGGAGAAGTGGGAGCTCCGTTGTCCACTTGCTCCTGTATGGGTGATGATATAGGGGCCTGCATAAATTGAGTAGCATGTGCAGGTATTCGATTGGATTTTCTTTGGTAGGTGATGGTTATTTTTTTTTGGCTGTATTGGTGGTTGGGAAGTAGAAGGTGTGGGTTCAACACTAGCAGGTGCTACTAGTTTGTCACCTTGAGCAATGAGCTCTAACATTTTTTGGGACAAGGGCTGTTTCTACCTCTGAGAAGCCAGCAGATGGCTTCCTCATAGTCTTGAAGATGCCGAGCTTTATCTGTCCCAAGTGGAAAACCCAAGCCTTGGTCTTGGGCTTATCAAAGTGATTTGAAGACAATGTAACAGTAACTGATCTTATGTTCAAGCTTTGAGGATCATTAGCTGTTGTTGATGAATAACTTCTAGTCACTTGGTCTTTCTTCATCTTCCACACCATCTTTGAAAGATTGGACTTGACCTTCAACACCTCGGAAGTTTTGACAAACTTTGAAAGTTTTGACAAACTTCGGAAGTTTTGGAGACTGGACCTTCGAAAGATCTTGCTTTCACTGCTCAGGCTTCAGTAATTGGGAAGTATGCTTTCTTTCGAGACCAAATTTCTTCCAAAGGCAATTTTTCACTTGTCTTCTTTTTCACCTTGGAGCTTCTGAAGGGAAAGATTTTCCTTCGAAAGCTACTTCTTCTCAGAAGTTTTCTCTTTGATCATGTGAATAGTACTTTAGGATTATAGATACAATCCTTAGCAAGATAAGAAGTACTACCACACATGATGAATCCATTGCTCCTCTAAGAGTCTTCTTGAGAGAAAGACTGAACTTGATCATTTCCACCTCCATCTTCATCTTCATAGATGATGCAGCAAACTTTTTAGGGTGAGCTTGCTCTTGGAACTGGATGGTTCAGGCTGTGTAGCAGTGATACATACTGATCAGCCTTTTCTCTTTGCTAGAATGATCTGGGCATGAACTAGAACTCCAGGTATTAGAGTTCATAGTTATGTCTTCAGCCTTCACCACTTCAAATCCTACAGAGATAACAATTGTTTCTGCTTAGAGTTGAAAGTGGCCTTGATCTCTTGAGCCTTCTTTGATTTTGTCTTTGCTCTCTCTGATCAAGTTCTCCTCTTAGACTTGGTCATCCAGATTTTTTTCTCTCCTTAGGAGAATAGTGACTCCCTTTTAGGATGATCTTCTTCACTCTTCTCAAGATCATCCTTCACTATCTTCTTTCATCACTTCATCAATAGGGTCTATGAGGGGAAGACTCATCTTCACAAGTTCCACACCTTGGAGATCTTACAGACAATAGAGTGTATGGAGGAGCTATCTCAGTAGATCCTAGTCCCTGCTTATTTGATAAAAAACTTTACATGCAAGGATGAGGATATCATGTTTTTTAAGGTCTCTTCTTCAAGAACTGTCGCCCTGGCTTTGCTGATCACAAGCTCAGCCTTGCATTCAGTTAACTTAGTGATGTGATCTTTTCTGAGTCCTGTAGTTGGTATGTTCATGCTTAAGAGTTGAAATGGCTTTCTCAAAATCTTTTGGGACTTAATTGCTTTCAGAAGAAAATTGTCCTTCAAATACATGTAAGTACTTAGAAGCATATTTAAGCTTTGGAAGATATCTCAGAATTTCTTCAGAAAGTAAATTTCTTATAAGTAGTTTTTTGACTTGATGACAAAATTTTCTTCTGAAGACAACTTGAAATTTGCTTTCAATAGAAAATTGTCCTTCAAATATATGTAAGTTCTTAGAAGCATATTTAAGCTTCGGAAGATATCTCAGAATTTCTTTCGAAGGTAAATTTCTTATAAGTAGTTATTTGACTTGAAGACATAATTTTCTTCCAAAGACAACTTGAAATTTGCTTTTGGAAGAAAATTGTCCTTCAAATACATGTAAGTACTTAGAAGCATATTTAAGCTTCAGAAGATATCTCAGAATTTCTTCCAAAGGTAAATTTTTTATGAGTAGGTATTTGATTTGAAGACATAATTTTCTTTTGAAGACAACTTGAAGTCTTTTATTTTAAGTTTGTAATCATTTTCAGCCCTTTGAAATTAGCTTTTAAAAATTTTAAAGGACTCAAGATTAGTTCTCATCTCTAAGTTATAGGACCTATATCAGTTAACTTTAGCAATACATTCAGGTGTACAAGGATGTTCCAGTACCTTAGCTTCTTCATGATCTGCCATCAGTGCTTGGTTTGGAGATGCATCCTCAACCTGAAAGCTCCAGTCAAAGCCTCCCTCTTCACAGTAACTGCAGCTTGCTGCTTAGGCTTCTTATTCTGGAGAGCTCTATTAGTGTAGTTTGGTCTGGTTTATGCTTGGCCATCATTTGTCCTTGGTTCCTTGCACTCTATAGCAAAGTGTCCCATTTGGTTATAGTGTAACATTCACTTTGCTTTTGTCCAACCCAAACTTCTACTAGTTTCATTCTAGGAAACTTCCTCCTGTCGTCTTGCAAAACTTCATGGCTCTGTGAGTGAGAAGAGCCATTTGCTGGACTATTCCATGTGCTCCAGATCAGCTGGATGGATAAGTCCAGGTCTTCAAGGGTAAAGAGAAAGTTCCTGTGCGTTCATTAGTAGACACAAAAGCTTGTGAAGAGCTTGTCTCTTGGAATGGGCTTCCTGGATGTAGCTCTCTCTGGTGTTTCTGAGAAGTGATGAAAGGACCCTTTGTGAGTTGTCAGGGTAGCAGATGAGAGGATGTTGTGGTTCTCTGCAATCCCTTTCAACCACATGAAGTTTGAACTCTACTGATTGTTAGAGTTACCAGATGGATTTTGCATGTTCATCTCCATTTGGTAGCCACTGAGGATACCTTACAACTCAGTGGAGTAAGGGTCTTGAGGTTCTCAGTCCTCTTAATGACCACACAATAGTGTGTAAGAGGTGGATGGTACATGAAGTCCATAGACAACAGATCCCCACATCCTGGAGTCTTGAGACTTGATAAAAGCCTTCCATTCTTTGGCACTAAGTATCAAAATCATCAGGAGTGATCAGTGAGACTTTGTCATAGTACCAGTTTCCATATCAGCCTTTGTGATAGCTGCCATTTGAGATGTTAAGTGTTTTGTGAAACTGAAGGGATTTAAGATGGTGAGATCTTACAATCAAGAGCCTAAAAGCTCTGATACCAATTGCAGGACCGGTAAAGGGCTGGTCAATACAATCAGTCCTCGCAATGAGGAGAGTTTTGGAACACTTAACAGATCAAATGGGGAATCGGTTTGTGTAAATGATACTAAGAACATAAGTAACTGAGACAGAACTAGGAACAAGAACAGACGAATAAGGTTTCAAGGATGCTGTATATTGCTTTCAAGTTCTATTACAAGTGTTACAAAGCATAAAAAAAATACAAGGACCTGAGATACTTTATACTACATCCTCAGCCATCAATACATTGAAAGCCATTGGAAACACTAATCTAGACAACAAGATCAATGTAGAGTCAACAGCAGATTGCCTTTTGACTAGTGACTATGACATGCCATAGCTCACATCCTTTTATATTATAAAAAGGATAACGGTACAAAGTAGGAAGTTATAGACCCCAGACTATAATCTACAGTTTACAAAAGCATGGACCTTTTCACCAACTTGTATAAGTTGGTGAGTCTTTAGAGTTGCAGCGGAAAGTAGTCAGCTTTTATGAAAAGTAGATCAGAGAAAGCATGTCTCTCTATCTTCAGAAGAAATGAGTTTTCACAACATTGGCTTCGGAAGACTTTGTCTCTGAAGCTTTAGCAGACTTCATCTTTGGCTTCAGAAGATTTGGACTTTGGCTTCGGAAGATTTTACCTTAGAATATTTTTTGTGGATAGTGTAAAACTTCGAAGTAACTTCTACCTTGTACATCATGCATGCATGCAGAAGCACCTTGGTGTTTTGGCTTCTTTAGTTGCATCAGCTTCTAATATAACCTTCAATATATTATATGGCTTTAATTTAAAATATATAAAGTAAATTGCTTGCTGTCCATATGGGAATCCAAAATCTTTATACACCAGAACAAAATAGTTCATAGATCGAAAACCTATAATGAAACGTATTAACCTGATTTGTGTGGGCATTTTGCAGCATCTTATATATGAGCTTTCTATTAATGCATTGCACCTTGTCTAAGCAGTACCACTTACGAGACTTGACCATGAGCATTCGATATGAAATTCTGAATCGCACATGGAAAGAAATCTGAAAATATAATAATCAAGGGATATAGTTTCACTTTTATGTCAAACACGTTACTTTTCTAACTGGTTGTTGACTTAAAATACTAATATGATCAACCATTGGTTTGCAGTGTGCATGGCTAGTTTTTGTCACTCTTATTCACTATATTGAAGATTCGGTTTGCTAAAAGACACTATTCTTTGAGTAGAAGTAAGATTAACCATCTGAACCAAATATATAACCATAAAAGGAGATATAGAAGAACCAAAGTGAGAATGAAGCAGAACCTGTCAGCTTGAACTTAATTAACTTACATAATCATTTAGATAAAAAAATAGAAATTTAGAAAACTAACATGTGACATAAATGACACTAAAAGAGGGAAAGAGGATGATTAACTATGTAATTGCTTTCTGAGAGACCATCTTCTTTTCATCCTATGGATTTTAGACCTTTCTTGATCTCCCCATCTCTCTTTCTCTATAATCCCTTTAATTGAGCAATGTTGGAGACTTGCATGGGGTCATCTTTCTTAGCGGTAGACAAATACCAACAGTATCGGCTCAGAAACCACACATCACTGCCATTTCCAGAAGGGGCAAACGAAGCAGCCAATTAAAACCATTAGATCTGAGCAAACAAACCCAACCACACCCCTACCAACAAATCCATAGAGCTAGTTGGTGATGCAACAACACAATTGTGTAGAATACAAACAGAGAGGATCAAAGATAGAAAACTAGACCTGATAGTCATGCATCTCTTTCTATCTAATGGAGCGATAGTTATCGATTTGGTGTGAGGAGGCATGGATAATAGAGTTGTACGTAAATTCAGTTGTACTATTTACTCAAATTGCGAATATAACTGTGATGTTTTTATTAATTTTTCAAGAGCTGAAGAGCCGTTTTTAAGTAGTGTTTGATCGGTTACGTATTAATCCATATTAGATTGATTGGTTTGAGGTTATCGACAAAAAAAATTTGTCTAAGCCACTTCGTTTCTTTTTGTCCAAGTTGCTTCTTTTTTGTCTAACTCACTTCCTTTTTTGTTTGTCACTTTTGGAAATATTCCCATTCATAGGTCCGAGATCTACATCCATGAATTGAAAGGTCTGAACAAATATTTTCTATGGTTTGAGAAAATAATAAGTTGGATACTAACTTTTTTGAGCAACAAGTTTGAGTTTTATGTTTTTAATTTTATAACGTGTTTAGATATTAAGGCTAACTTTTGTTAAGTATAAGGAATATCTGAAGATTAAAGGTTGATGCAACCAAAGGATACCAGAACAACCAAGTCTTCCAGCATGCACTAAGGAACAAGGATGAACTAGTTTCGGAAGTCTTACAATCACAAATAAAATCTAAGTGTAAGATCTTCCGAAGCTAACAGTTCAGAAGAAGTTGCTTCAGAAGTTTCACACTTATCAAAAATACTACAAGTGTGGAATCTTCCTAAGTCAAAGACCCTTTCTTCCAAAGCCAAAGACCCTTTCTTCCGAAGCCAAAGATGAGTCTTCCGAAGCTTCACAAGACAAAGTCTTCCAAAAGCCATTGATGAGAAGACTGATTTCTTCGAGATAGAGAAAATATCTTTCTCTGAGTTACTTTTTGATAAAGCTGCGTACCTTCCGCTGTTGCTCTGAAGACTCACCTGCTTTTCATTCGTTGGTGAAACTTCCATATGTTTTAAACTGTAGAAAAAGGTCTTTGCCTGTAACTTCCCATAATGTTTCTTGTAGACTTGTCTTATTAGATAAAGTCAGCGAGCTATGGCATGTCATAGTCACTAGTCAAAAGCAGTCTGCCTTTTGACTATAGATTGCTCTTGTTGTCTAATTATGTCAAATCCAACTGTCTTTTTGTATATTGATGGTTGTAGGTTGTAGTTATAAGAGTCTCAAGTTCTTTAAACTAAGATATACTTGACACACTTGTAATAGAACTAGAGAATCAATATACAACTTTCTTGAAACTTTATCTTGTGTTCTTATGATTTTGTTCTTTTTCACTTACATTACTTATGTTGGCTTAGTATCTTCTAAATAGTTACCAGTTCCCTATTTGAATTGTTTAGTGATCTAAAGTTCTCTCCTCCTGTGAAGCTAATTGCAAACTTAAGCACCCTTACCTGTCCTTGCACTTGGATCACAGTTTACATGCCTCTTGATTGTAAGATCTCACCATTTTTAATCCTCTTAGCTTCACACATCATTTAACTCTTCAATGACAGCTATCTCTAAGGCTGATATGAAACTAGAACTATGACAAAGTCCCCACTGATCACTCCTGAGGATTTTGACACTTGGTGCCAAAGAATGGAAGGCTTTATCAAGTCTTAGGATTCCAGGATGTGGGAGTCTGTTGTCAATGAACCTCATGTACCATCCCCCACTTCAGCTGCTTGGTGGTATATGATACCCAAAGAAAGGGCAACTTCTCTAAAGAAGACTGGAAGAAGATTGACATTGATCAGAAAGCCATGACAGCCCTTCAGACTACTCTTCCAAATTCCATCTACAAGGTTTCAAGAAGTGCAAGACCATTAAACAACTGTGGGATACACTAAAACTGATAATGAGGGGTCCATGAAGCCAAGGAAAACAAGAAGGACCTCTGAAGAGCGGTTTAAAAATTTCACCTTCAAGACAGTGAAACCTGGCTCAACAGTATTTCAGGTATGTTGAGATTGTGGATACTCTGGCTGATGTTGGAGTTACTATTAAGAATAGGGATATTTTTAAGATTTCATGTCCTCTCTTCCCAGACTGGACACACTATTGTGTGGCATTAAGAGGACTAAAAAACCTCAAGACCCTGACTCTCACTGAGTATATGGAATACTCAGTGGATACCAGATGGAGATGAACATGCAAAACCCCTCTGGTAACTCCAACACTCACCAGAGTTCTGCCCATCATGTGGGTGAAAGGGATAGCAGAGAACCACATCACCATCTTATCTGCTACCCTAAACTTCACAAAAGGGCCTTTCATCACCTTCCTAAAGACCCAGAGAATGCTACATCCAAGGAAGTCCATTCCAAGAGACAAGAACCCTCAAGCCTTTGTCTCTACTGATAAAGTTCAGGCAACTTTCTTTTCACTCTGAAGACCTGGACTGTATCCATCCAGATGATCTGGAACATATGGAGAAGTCCAACAGATGGCTCTTCTCCTCACAGAGCCAGAAGTCTATAGGAGGACAGGGAGAAGGTTCCCAGCAATACTGCCAGCAAAGTGAAGTGTTACAACTATAATCAATGGGTCACTTTGCCAGAGAATGCAAGGCACCTAAGTCAATGGTGGCCAAGCATCATCCAGGCCAAACTTTATTCTGAGGAGGGCACAGAATGAGAAGCCAGACAGCAAGCTACTGTTGCCATTAAAGAAGGAGGCTTTGACTGGAGCTTTCAGGCTGAAGATGATTCACCAAATCAAGCACTCATGGCTGACCATGATAAGGCTAAGGTACTAGAACATCTTTGCTCTCCTAATGTATTACTAAGTGAATAAATACAGGTCCTACAACTTGGAAATGGATCTGATATTGAGTCCTTGATATCCTAAAAGCTAATTTTAAAGAGCTGAAAATGACTATAACTTAAGATAGAAGATAGAGAAAAACAATTCGACTCTTAAACATGAGCAAATAAATTACAGGACTCAAATTAAAGATCTCATTACCAAGTTGACTGAATGCCAGGCTGAGCTTGTGATCAGCAAAGCCCGGGCTGAAAAATGGTTCTTGAAGAAGACCTTCAAGAACATCATATCCTCATCTCATGCAAAGTTTGTTATCAGAATAAGCAGGGACTGGATCTTACTAAGATAGCTCATCCACACGCTCTATTATCTGTAAGATCTCCAAGGTGTGGAACTGGTGAAGATGAGCTTCCCCTCATAGACCCTAGTGTTGAAGAGGATGAAGGAATGGTGAGGGATGACTCTAAAATGAGTGAAGAGAGTCAATCCAAAAAGGGTCACCATGCTCCTGAGGAGAGTAAGAAGGCTGGTATGATAAGGACAAAGAGGAAGAACTTGATCAGAAGAGCAAAGAGAAGATCACAGAAGGCTCAAGAGATCAAGGCCACTTTTGACTCCAAGCAGAAAAAGTGTTTATCTCTGCAGGGTTTGAAGTGGTAAAGCCGAGGAATCAACTACAAACTCTAGTACCAGGATTTTAGTATAGTTCCAACTCATTCCAGCGAAGAGAAGGCTGAATTGCTGTTACCACTGCTACACAGTCTGAACCATCCTCCTCCAAGAGCGTCTCTCCTAAGAAGCTTGCTCATCATCTGTGAAGAAAAGCTGGAGAAAAAAGTGTTCAATCTCAGTCTTGCTCTCAGAAGAAGACTCCTAGAAGGAAGCAAATGGACTGCATCATGTGTGGTAGTACTCTCATATGGCTAAGGATGCATCTACAATCCCAAAGCACTATCCACATGATCAAAGAGAAAGCTTCTGGGAAGAAGAAAGGAAAAGCTAGCTTCAGAAGGAAAATCTGTTTCCTTCGGAAGCTCCAAAGTGAAAAGGAAACAGGTGGTAAATTGCCTTCGGAAGAAAAATGGTCTCTGAAGAAAGGAATACTTCGAAGCACCAAAGCCAGCTGCAGTGAAGCCTAGATCTTCCAAAGGCCCAGTCTCCAAATCTTCTGAAGTTGTTAAACTTTCGAGCTTTGAAGGTCAAGCCCAATCTTCCGAAGGTGGTGTGGAAGATGAAGGAAGACCATGTGACTGAAAGTTCATCATCAGCAATAGCAATGATCCTCAAAGCCTGAACATAGGATCACTTACTATTTCATTGTCTTCTATTCACTTTGACAAGCCCAAGACCAATGAGGCTTGGGTTCCCAAATGTAACTAAATCATCTCTTTTTGTGCAGGGACAGCTGAAAACCAACAGGAATGTATGGATCATTGATAGCGGCTGCTCAAGACACATGATAGGCAATGGCTCCTTGCTTCAAAACTTTGAGAAGTTTGATGGAGGGCCAGTTGCTTTGGAGGAGAATGCGAAGGTTACATCACTGGCAGGGGCATGGTCTCAAATGGTAAGCTCAGCATTGAGAAGGTAAACTTTGTCAAGAGCTTGGATACATCTTTTGATTGTGTCCCAATTTTGTGACCAAAACCATCACATGCTCTTCACTGAGCATGAGTGCATTATTCTCAAGCCTGGGGGTGGTTATTCCTCAGGAGTACATCCTGCTCAGAGCCCCAGGAAGGGAAACATGCCAAGATGGATCTGCAAGAAACAACTCCCTCTGAGAAGTGTCTTGCTTTCTATCTAAAGCAAATAGTGATGAGTCTTTCCTCTGGCATAAAAGAATGTGCCATGTAAACTTTAAAAACATGATAAATTGATTAAAAATGATTTGGTAACCAGAATGCAAAGAGAGTTTTACAAGTGATGACCATTGTGTTGCATGCCTGAAAGGAAAGCAGCACAAAGTGTCTCACAAGCCAAAGGAACCAACTCCATCACTACTCCCCTAAACTTGTTACATATGATATCTGTTTAGCCCACCAGTGTAATGAGTCTAGGAAGGACCTCTTATTGTTTAGTGATCACAGATGACTTCACAAGATTCATTGGGTCTTCTTCCTTAGAACTAAGGATGAGACTCCTGAGATCTTAAGAACTTCATTCTGAAAATTAAGAATCATGTGATCACAAGGTCAAACCATAAGATGTGATCAAGAATAGAATTTAAAACCAAATCCTTGATACATTTTGTGATGAAAGGGTATTTCAAGATAATATAGTGCCCCAGGACTCCTCAGCAATGGTGTTGCTAGAGGAGAAACATGGACTTTTTGAGGCTGCTAGAACATGTTGTCTGACTCTAAACTGCCTATCACCTTCTGGGCAGAGGCTGTCAACACACCTGCTATGTGTAAATAGAGTTTTAGTAGTTAAGACTTATGGTACTTATGAGCTATGGCATAAAAGGAGACCATTCATTGGTTTCCAAATCTTTGAATGTCCATGCACCATCTTGAATACCAAAGATCAAGTAGCCAAGTTTGCTGAGAAATCAGATGATGGACACTTTGTTGGATACTCCTCTCAAGCTAAGCTTATAGAGTATACAACCTTAGAACTAGAGTAATTGAGGAGTCAGCCAATGTGACTTCCATCAATGAAAACCTCCCAGTGTTAAAGGTTCTGGTCGGACTTGGCTAATGTTTTAACAAGTCTTGTGAGAATGTTTCAGGATCTACAGATAATATATCATAGGTTATCCTGACCTAAGATGAGCTGAGAAGACCAAACAAGAATACTACTTTAGCTCCAATGGTAACTAACCCTGCAAGTGAAGCTCCTATCAGCACAAGCATGACAATACTGCTGATTCATCTGAGATCCTTCAAATTCTAGCTCAGAGGCTCCAATCCAGGTGAAGGAACTTCAAAATGCAGAAGGAAATGGAGGTGGTGACAGTGATCAGGAATTTCTTGATGCTGATAAACCACTCCATAGAAGACAACATTAATGATGTAACACACTCATTGGATCAAGCTTCTCTTGATAAGTGTGTTGATGTGGTGGGTAGCACTTCTTTGCCAGATCTAAATTTCTCTAACTTAGATCTCTCAATCAACTTGCTGGATCCCTCAACTTAGGATCCACAAGTCACCCCCACACAAACATCATTGGAAATGTTGACATAGGGGTGAGAACAAGAGGACAAACACATGAAGCAATGTTTGTCTACATTCTTGTTTCTTATCCCAGATTGAGCCGAAGAAAGTTGATGAGGCTTTGAGGATGGAAGCTGGATTGAGGCAATGCAAGAAGAGTTGCCTCAAATCAGAAGTGAATATGAACTGTATGTCCTCTTCCTCAAGGGAAAAGTATCATAGGAAACCAAATGGGTATTCAGGACCACTGATATAGAGGGATTGTCATCAGAACAAGGCTAGACTGGTTGTCCAGGTACACTCAAGAGAAGGAATTGACTACACTGATGTCTTTGCTCCGGTAGCAAGACTTGAAGCTGTAAGAATATTCCGGCTTATGCTTGCATCCAAGGATTTCAAGGTCTACCAGCTTGATGTGAAAGTGTGCCTTCTCTATGGGGGGATAGATGAAAGGTTATATCAAACAACCACCTGGCTTTGCAGAACCCGATCATCCTGTTTATGTCTGCAAGCTTGATAAGCTCTATATGGACTGCTTCGGGCTCCAAGAAAGTGGTATGAGACACTATCAAAGTACTTTGTCAACATGGATACAAAAGAGGTACTATTGATGGGACTCTCTTCATCAAAGAAACAGGGAATGACATAATGCTAGTCAGATATATGTAGATGACATCATCTTGGTTCCTAATCCAAAGCTCTATAAAGACTTTGAGACACTATGAAGGAAGATTTGAAATGAGTACCATGGGGGAACTCAACTTCTTTCTAGGAATTCAAGTGAAGCAGGTTGAAAGGCATCTTCATTAGTCAGTCAAAGTATGTTCAAGACATACTACAAGATTCAAGATGACTGATTCTAAGATTGCAAAGACACCCATTGCCGAAACCACTCCCTTGGTCCTAATCTTGAGGGGGAGTGTGTTGATTAACTCTCTACAGGCTATGATGGGTCTCTTATGTACCTCACTGCTAGCAGCAGACCTGATATTATGTTTGCCATATGCATATGTTCAAGATATCAAGCTAACCCAAGATGTCACACCTAGTTACTATGAAAAGAATTCTCAGATACCTCAAAGTGCTCCTAAACTAGGCCTTTGTATCCAAAGAATCAGACTTTAATCTGTATGCTTATACAGATAGTGACATGGTGGCTGCAACATGACTGCCAAGTCTACATCTGGGATGTCAATTCCTTGGTGGAAGGATAGTCTCTTGGCAATCAAGAAGCAATCCTGTGTGTCTGCATCAACTGCTGAGCTAAATACATTCTGCTGTCAAGCTGCTGTGCTCAAGTGCTTTGGATTCAGAATCAGATGCTGGACTATGGATTCAATTTCAAGGAGCACCTATCCATCCATCTAGACAACAACAGTGCTATCTCTATTACAGAGAATCCTGTGCAGCACTCTAGGACCAAAACATCAACATCAGATATCATTTGATTAGAGATATTTTGAGAAAGGATTATCAAACTAATCAAGGTTAACACAAATGAAATATGCTGATCTGTTCACTAAAGCTTTTGATGAACAGAGGTTTAAATATATTATATTAGCTATTGGGATGATTAACTTTGATAGATTTCTCTTACAACACTTAATCAACATTATTTCTAAAAATTGTGTGTCCTAAGTTGTCTATATTATCACCTTCATAAGCCCAGTTCTCTTTGAAGTAAATCAATTTTTTAAGATATTCCTTAGATTTGTAAATTTATTATTTTCTCTGAGAACTCAAATTACCTCGGAAGAAATTATGTCTTTAAATCATTTAACTACTCATAAGAGATTACCTTCGGAAGAAATTCTTAGAATATCTTTCGAAGCTTAAATGTGCTTATAAGTACTTAAATGCATTCAAAGAACACATATCTTCCGAAAGAAATTTCGTCTCGAAAGATTTATTATCTACGGATAATAATTTTCTAACTTAGTTCTTCCGAAGCAAAATTTATTCGGAAGAAATTTCTGTAGGTATATTCCTTCCGAAGCCAATTTTCATAACTCTTTGAAATATCTTCGAAGCAAAGTTGCCTTTGGAATTTTCTAAAAAAAAAAAACTCCGAAGCAAAAATACCTTCGAAAGATTTCACTTCAAGAAAACTAACTTTTTGGGCGCTTTTTAGAAGTGGGACCCACTTGCGGATTTCAAAGTTTATCTTTTTGTTAACTTTGTCTCAAATCCACTGCATATATCTTCTTAACGGTTCCATTCTCTCTCTACTCTCACAATCTAAACCTAATTTCACCCCAAACTACTTTCTTCTTCCTTTCTTCACTGATAAGGCAGACCCAGATCATCCTGATTATGTCTGCAAGCTTGATAAAGCTCTATATGGACTGCTTCAGGCTCCAAGAAAGTGGTATGAGACACTATCAAAGTATCTTTGTCAACATGGATACAAAAGAGGTACTATTGATGGGACTCTCTTCATCAAAGAAACAGGGAATGACATAATGCTAGTTCAGATATATGTAGATGACATCATCTTTGGTTCAACTAATCCAAAGCTCTATAAAGACTTTGAGAAGCTATGAAGGATAGATTTGAAATGAGTGCCATGGGGAACTCAACTTCTTTCTAGGAATTCAAGTGAAGCAGGTTGAAAATGGCATCTTCATTAGTCAGTCAAAGTATGTTCAAGACATACTTACAAGATTCAAGATGACTGATTCTAAGATTGCAAAGACACCCATTGCTAGAAACCACTCCCTTGGTCCTAATCTTGAGGGGGAGTGTGTTGATTAACATCTCTACAGGGCTATGATTGGTCTCTTATGTACCTCACTGCTAGCAGGCCTGATATTATGTTTGCCATATGCATATGTTCAAGATATCAAGCCAACCCCAAGATGTCACACCTAGTTACTATGAAAAGAATTCTCAGATACCTCAAAGGTGCTCCTAAACTAGGCCTTTGGTATCCAAAGAATTCAGACTTTATCTGTATGCTTATACAGATAGTGACTATGGTTGCTGCAACATGACTGCAAAGTCTACATCTGGGGGATGTCAATTCATTGGTGGAAGGATAGTCTCTTGGCAATACAAGAAGCAATCCTGTGTGTCTGCATCAACTGCTGAAGCTAAATACATTCCTGCTGCAAGCTGCTGTGCTCAAGTGCTTGGATTCAGAATCAGATGCTGGACTATGGATTCAATTTCAAGGAGACTCCTATCCATATAGACAACAGTGCTATCTCTATTACAGAGAATCCTGTGCAGCACTCTAGGACCAAACACATCAACATCAGATATCATTTGATTAGAGATAATTTTGAGAAAGGATTATCAAACTAATCAAGGTTAAACAAATGAAAATATGCTGATCTGTTCACTAAAGCTTTTGATGAATAGAGGTTTAAATATATTATATCAGCTATTGGGATGATTAACTTTGAATAGATTTCTCTTTAAACACTTAATCAACATTATTTCTAAAAATGTGTGTCCTAAGTTGTCTATATTATCACCTTCATAAGATTTGTGAAAATTTATTATTTTGTCTCGGAAGAACTCAAATTACCTTCGGAAAGAAATTATGTCTTTAAATCATTTAACTACTCATAAGAGATTACCTTCGGAAGAAATTCTTAGAATATCTTCGAAGCGTTAAAATGTGCTTTAAGTACCGTAAATGCATTCAAAGAACACATATCTTCCGAAAGCAATTTCGTCTCGAAAGATTTATTATCTACGGATAATAATTTCTAACTTAGTTCTTCCGAAGCAAATTTATGTCGAAGAAATTCTGTAGGTATATTCCTTCCGAAGCCAAATTTCATAACTCTTTGAAATATCTCCGAGCAAAGTTGCCTTGGAAGTTTTCTTAAAAAAAAAACAACTTCCGAAGCAAAAATACCTTCGAAAGTTTCAAACTTTCAAGAAAACTAACTTTGTGGGCGCTTTTTAGTAGAGTGGGGACCCACTTGCGGATTTCAAAGTTTATCTTTTTGTTCTAACTTTGTCTCAAATTCACTGCATATATCTTCTTAACGGTTTCCATTTCTTCTCTCTACTCACAATCTTAAACCTAATTTCACCCCAAACTCACTTTCTTCTTCCTTTCTTCACCGATAAGATTCACCGAATGGCAACAGTCGATCGAAGAAACGACCCTGATTTCACCATGCAACTACATAGGCAACACAATCAAGTTGCCCTGTTGAACTCTGAGAAGGATCCAAGCTTCTTAAATGTTTGTAGGTACCTTTCTTCATCTCACTACTGCACCTACAAATCGATCCTCTCTCTATGAGGATCAGTTGCTTGAATTCTGGCGGACCTGTCAAGAGGTCACCATGGATGGGAGAAAGGACTATCTGCTACGGTGCAGGGGAGGAAAATTTTCATCACTCCGGCCATCATAAACACCCATTTGTAGCTGGATGATGAAGCAGGAGAACTGTCATTTCCAAAATCTGCTGTCAACCATTCCTTCCAGCAGATGGGCTATGAAGGTGACTTCTCAGTCAAAACCTTCAGGAAAGGGAAAGTCTCATCCTAGTGGAAGTACCTCCCATGTCATCATACACAGCTTATCTAACAAACAGGAGGATGGGATCAAGTTCCAGAAGACCTCTCCTTCATAGTCCATGGGATGGTACAAGGGGTCAGTTCAGGTACTCTCAGTTTGGTTATGCAATTTACTTGCTAACTTGGACTCCTTAGAATATTACTGTTCTCTAGGTATGTTTACACATTCTCAACTGTGAATTGGGACCACAGTTGAGGAGAGTAGGAAATATTCTTAAATTGGGGCAAATGAGGCCTGGTATTTTCAAAATCTTAAAGAAGCCAATTGTTGGCTTCTCAGGGGTAGAAACAGCCTTGTCCCACAAATGTTTGAGCTCATTACTCAGGGTGACAACTAGCAGCATCAGTAGTGTTGATCCCACACCCTCCACTTCTCAACCACCTCCAAACACTCCTACATCACCATCACCTACAAAAGAAAATCCAAACGACCCCTGCACTTGCTACAGAGCATGTGCAGGCTCCATATCACAACCCATACAGGAGGAAGTGGAATCTCGAGCTCCCACTTCCCCCGAGGAGCAGACCACTCCCATCTTTCTAATAATCAGTTCTGAGGTTCCTTATGCTCAGGCTGATGAGCTCATTACCCAAACAGCTTCTAGCCTTCACTCTGAGTCTCTAAACTCAAGTGATCAACCTTCAGGGGATAGCTACCATCCCCAACCTCTAGATCTCAACCAACCAATACCCAGCTTAGACTTTTATGATGATGAGGACTTAGATTTCAGTGAATACCATGAGTCTCTTTTCTCCACCCCTGCTCAAAGAGAGATGAGTATTTCTGACTCACCCAGGTCTAGCCCACATCATCTACCCTCCACTGAGGTGGATGTTCCTAAACTTGTTCAGGAGATCCATATGGAAGAGGCTCTCACTTTTGTAAATGATAACATCAATAGGACCTCAACCATGGCAACCCAGCTGTCATTAGGCAGGGGAAATCCAGCAGCCAAGAACACCATGCTGGTGATGAGGAAGAAGACTTAGGTCCAATTCTCTCATCCCCCGGTGATTCTTCAACTGAAGATGTGGGGAGTCTGAAACAAAAGGTGCACAAACTGACAAAAACATGCACGTACATAGTTTCAAAGATAGCTCACCTGGAATCTCAGGTGACTATCTTACAGAAGAGGGTCAATGACCAGCAACTTGAGATCACCGATCTTAAGGCCAGTTAGCTGAGAGACCAAGGAGGACAACTCAACCAGTTCCACAAGAACCTGTGGATGTCTTGCACCAATTCCCTAGCTCACCTAGTCAAGAGGGTGATGCTACCAAAAAGGGGGAAAAAGTCTTGACAGCCACAGAACCTAGGAGTTCTTTCCAGAGTATGGACATTGAGGATTCACCACCCTCTCTTGAACTTGTCCATACTCAGCAACCTCCTCATGACAGTGATCTAGACTTGCTCATCCAACAACTATTTGAGGAGGGAATACCAAGAGCAATGTCTGCCCCTTTTAGAACCCAATCAGGGGTTGGGGGTATGACAGTAACAGGAGAGCTCTTGTGATCTCTAGAGCTCAGGGTCAACTAGAAGTTTTCAACATTTCAAGACTGAGCTACTATGAGAGTATAAATTTGGTGGATCTGCCACTTGTCAACCCAAGCAACAACAGACAAGCTGCAAGATTGGCAGAAAGGATCCAAGACAAGGTGCTAGAGGAATTCAAATTGAGATCAAAACTATATAGACAGAGGCTAGCAGGTGAGATCTTTGGTCAACTGGATGTTGAGATGGACCCGGAGATTAGCTTCGAAGGGAAAGCCTTGACTGAAGGCCCAGAGGTTGAACCTGTGAACCTTGAGAAAGGATCTCCTTCTACACCCATTACCCTTAGTGAAATACCAGCTGGTGATGGTGCTTCACAACCTCTCTCTGGCCAGAGCTTGATAGCTGAACCAAGCAATGAAGGCCAATGCTCTTTCCAGCCTGAGTCACCAAGGCCTGTGGTTGACAAAGGCAAAAGGAAAATGACTTCTGAGGAGATTAAGGAGGAGAAGAGAGAGAGGAAGAGGAAGCTGAGGGGAGAGAGTTCAAGTGGTTCCCCAGGATTCATAGAAGCTGCAATCAGGGCTACCCCCAGGCTAAACACTCAGGAAGATGAGTTATGGGCAGCCAGGCTGAATTACCTGGGAACCAAAAACTACAATGTTGATGAACTCATCTATCTCCCCTTAGAGGAGCTGAATGAACTGGCTGACATTGAATTGTCAAAAGAGAGGAAGGAAGCAGAGGATGCAGAATTGCTCCTCAAAATCAAAGAAGAAATGAGACTTAAAAGACTCTACAAAGATGCTCCTGTCCTCTCTCCAGTTCAAGAAAGTCCTGAGCCAGAGACTGTGGCCACTGAACAACCTCAGGTAGTTAGTGAAGAAAAAAGACTAAAGATGATCAACTACCTGAGTGCCATAGGTCTCTAGGCAGCTGCACTTCTTCCCTTATCATATGAGTACATAATGTTTGAATACAACAAGCAGCTGGAAGAACAAGCCAAAAACGAAAGGCAAGCTGCAAGGAAAAGATTAAGGGAAGAAGCTGTAAAGTAAAGGGCTATCATCCACAAAAGCCAAAAGAAGTCTGCTGACAGACAAAGGATGATGAGCTTCTTGAAGCTGTATGGGTTCTTCGGAAGGAGGCTTGGTCCTATGTCTCTATCCATAACGGATGAGCATATTAGGATGATCAAGCAGAAGATAAAAAGGGGAGAGCTGGTGGACTTGCATTCTTTACCAAGTCCAGCTCAACCTGAAGTTCATGTGAAGGTTGAACCTACTAAGACAAAACAACCTGAACCTGGAGCTGCATCTGAGCCAACTTTATCTTCTGACCCATAGCAGGGTCCTCCTCTTTCTCCTTCTGAACCTGTGAGAGAGGAGAACCCAACTAAGAGAGACATAACAGAACCAAATGGTACTCAAGACCAGTCCTCTTAGTTATAGAAATCTGGGAGGAGAAAAAGGATGGCCAGAAGAAGATCCACTTCAAAAAAGAAGAGAAGAAAGGCATCTACCTCCCAACCTCAGGATGAGTCAGAGCATCCTGAGGGAGTGAATGAAGAGGTCTCTTAACAAACTCCAATCATAGTAGAGCCTCTTGCTACTGGAAGACAAATTCTATCATGGACTTTTGCTGAAGATCCAGACAGATGGTATGTCATAAGAGATCAGGGAAAACAACATGTCTACTTCACAAATGACATGCTTAAACTTCCTCTGTATGATCTCTTTGACATGAGAAGGTTCTATGTCAGTATGAAGGATCCAGATCTTATGATGAAGAAAGGAATGCTGAAGATCTTGATGTGGACTATCAAAATCTGAAGAACTTCTCTGTTTTGGTAGCATCAGCCTAAGGGGAGTTTGTAAGGAACATCTGAAGATTAAAGGCTGATGCAACTAAAGGATACCAGAACAACCAAGTCTTCGAGCATGCATTAAGGAACAAGGATGAACTAGCTTCGAAAGTCTTACACTCACAAATAAGTCTAAGTGTAAGATCTTCCAAAGCCAACAGTTCAGAAGAAGTTGCTTCGGAAGTTTCACACTTATCAGAAAATATTACAAGTGTGGAATCTTCTGAAGCCAAAGACCCTTTCTTTCGAAGCCAAAGACCCTTTCTTCCGAAGCCAAAGATGAAGTCTTCCGAAGCGTCACAAGACAAAGTCTTCCGAAGCCATTTTGATGAGAAGACTGATTTCTTCCGAAGACAGAGAAAATATGCTTTCTCTGAGTTACTTTTTGATAAAGCTGCTGTATCTTCCGCTGCTGCTCTGAAGACTCACCTGCTTTTCATTAGTTGGTGAAACTTCCATACTTTATTAAACTGTAGAAAAAGGTCTTTGCCTGTAACTTCCCATAATTGTTCCTGTAGACTTGTCTTATTAGATAAAGTCAGTGAGCTATGGCATGTCATAGTCACTAGTCAAAAGGCAATCTGCCTTTTGACTGTAGATTGATCTTGTTGTCTAGATTAGTCAAATCCCAACTGTCTTTTTGTATATTGATGGTTGTAGGTTGTAGTATATAAGAGTCTTAAGTTCTTGTAACTAAGATATACTTGAACATACTTGTAATAGAACTAGAGAATCAATATACAACTTCCTTGAATACTTTATCTTGTGTTCTTGTGATTTTGTTCTTGTTTCACTTACATTACTTGTGTTGGCTTAGTATCTTCTAAATAGTTACCAGTTCCCTATTTGAATTGTTAAGTGATCTAAAGTTCTCTCCTCTTGTGAAGCTATTGCAAACTTAAGCATCCTTACCCGATCCTGCATTAAGTTCATGTTAAACTATAGTAAAATTACAGAAATACCCTTTTATAACTAAAGTGACTGCTTTTGTAATTAACTCAATCTAAAATGTAGTAACATTGTGTATTTAAATCAAACTACTAAACAGTTCAATAATTAAAATTTAAAATAAATACTTTAAATAATAATCTTGCACTATCACCACCAATTTCTCTTTTGTAGGAGTTATCTTAGAGGCTGATGTATACCAAAGAGCTTTCAGTATGCATACTGAAGTACATGGAAGTTACTTCGGATGATTTGATAAGTGCACAAGGAAACTGCCTAAATGTCAAATATTCCAAAGTCAAATACCAACTCTTTTGAAGCCAAATATGAAGTATTCTGAAGCTTCAAGATAAAGTTCTTCGAAGCCAAGAGACCGATTTCTCCTGAACACAAAGAAGACATGCTTTCTCTGGCATGCTTTTGACAAAAGCTTATCTACTTTCCGCTGCCATATCTGATGAGCCACCAACTTATATAAGTTGGTGATATCTCCATACTTTTGTCAACTGTAGATTAAGGTCTTTGAGTTTGTAACTTTCCATTCTTTGTACTTTTATCCTTTTTGTTATAGATTAGGATGTGAGCTATGGCGTGTCATAGTCACCAGCCAAAAGGCAATCTGCCTTTTGACTTTCATTGATCTTGTTGTCTAGATTAGTGTTCCAGCTGACCTTCAAAGTATGGCCGACTGTAGGATGTAGTATAAAGTATCTCATGTAACCAGTCCAATGGATTAAGCCTTGTAACAATTGTAAAACACTTGAGAGAAATATACATCATTCTTGAAAACAAAATACTTGTTTTCTGCTTGTGTTCTTACTTTTGTTCTTAGTCTTATTTTGTGGTTCCCTATTTGATATGTTAAGTGTTAAACTCTCCAACCTTATGAAACTGTTGCATCACCCTTTAACTGAAGCTATAATTGGTATCAACGTTTTTTAGGCTCTTGATTGTAAGATCTCACCATCTTAAATCTCTACAGTTTCACAAAACACTTACCTGCTCAAATGGTAGCTCTCACTAAGGCTGACATTGAAATTGGTACTATGACCGAATCTCCACTATTCACTCCTGATGACTTTGATACTTGGTGCTAAAGAATGGAAGGATTCATCAAGTCTCAAGACATAAGGATATGGAGATCTGTTGTCTCAGGTGCTCATATCCCAAACACCACTTCAGCTACTGCTGGTGGTGGAATGATTCCAAAAAAAGTAGCAGATTATTCTGAGGAAGATTGGAAGAAGATTGATATAGATTAGAAGGCCATGACCGCTCTTCAAACTGCTCTTCCCAACTCTATCTATAGAGGCTTCAAGAAGTGCAAAACTACAAAGCAGCTTTGGGATGCACAGAATCTTATGTAGGAAGGGTCTGAGAAAGCTAAAGAAAACAAGAAAGATCTTATGAAGCAGCAGTTTGAGAACTTCACCTACAAAATAGGTAAAACTATGACTCAACAATAATTTAGATATATTGAGATTATAGACACTTTGATGGATGTTCGAGTTAAACTTGAGAATGGGGATATTATGAGAAAACTCATGTTCTCTCTTCCCAGACACACTATTGTATGGCCATTAAGAGAACTGAAAACCTCTCCACCCTTACTCTTATAGAGATGTATGATATCCTGAGCGGTTACCAGATGGAGATGAACATGCAGAATCCATCTAGCAGCTCTTCCTGTAATCAACAGAGTTCAGCCCTCCATGTGGCTGAAAGAGATAACAAAGAACCATAGCATCATCTCATATGCTACCCTGACAACTCATAAAAGGGCCCTTTCATCACCTTCCCTGAGATACCAAGGGAGAGCTACATCCAAAGAAGCCCATTCCAAGAGACAAGCACTTATCAAGCCTTTGTGTTCTCTGATGAAAGTAATGAAAACTTTATTTTCACTCTTGAAGACTTGGATTGTATCCATCTAGATGACATGGAGTATATGGAGATAGTCTAGCAAATGGCTCTTCTTACTCATAGAGCCAAGAAGTTCTACAAGAGAACCGGAAGAAAGTTTCCTAGCAATGTAACTAGTTGAAAGTTTGGACTGGATAAAAGCAAAGTGAAGTGCTACAACTATAACCAAATAGGACACTTTGCTAGGGAGTGCAAATCACCAAGGACAAATGGTGGCCAAGCACAATCCAGACCAAGCTACACTGATGCAGCTCCCAGATTTGAGAAGCCAAGCCAATGAAAACAACAAGCTGCTATTGCTGTTAAAGAGGGAGGCTTTGACTGGAGCTTTCAGGTAGAGAATGATTCTCCAAATCAAGCACTGATGGCTGACCATGATGTAGCCAAGGTATTAGAACATCTCTTTATACTTGAATGCATTGCTATAGTAAATATGTATAGGTCCTATAACTTGGAAGTGAGATCTGACCTTAAGTCTTTAAATATTTTAAAAGATGATTTCAAAAGAGTAGGAAATGACTATAAACTTAAAATAGAAGATTCAAAAAAACAATTTCTACTGTTAAGCATGAGCACATAATTATAGGACTCAAATCAAAGATCTCATTACCAAGTTAACTAAATGCTAGGCTGAGCTTGTGATTAGCAAAGCCAAGGCAGAAAAATGTGTTTTCAAAGAGGAAAAATTCAAGAACATCATATCCTCATCCTTGCATGTAAATATTTGTTATCAAAACACGCAGGGATTGAGATCAAGTAAGACAGCTCCTCTATACACATTATTATTTGTAAGATCTCCAAGGTGTGAAACTAGTGAAGATGAGCTGCCTCTCATTGATCCTATCTAAGAAAAGGATGAAGATGAAGAGGAGATAGTGAAGGATGAACCAAAGTTGAGTGAGGAGGTTCAACCTAAGAATGGTCACTATACTCCTGGAGAGAAGAAAGAAACAAGGATGGCCAAGTCAGCTAGTAAGAATTTGATTAGGCAACGAAAAGGAAATCAAAGAAAGCCTCAGAGATCAAACCCACCTTCAATATCAAGCAAAAACAAGTCTTTATTTCTAATGGGTTTGAGGTGGTGAAGACTGAAGACTCAACTATGGACTCTAGTACCAGGGGTCCTAGTTCAAGTTCAAACCATCCTGGTCAAGAGAAGAAGGTTGATCAAATGTGTATCACTACTACATAGCTTGAACCATCCAGCTCCAGGGCAAGCTCAACCCTCAGAAGCCCGCTACATCATCTAAGAAGGTGAAGAAGGAACTAGAAAGAGATCAAGCTCAACCTTCTCCTAAGAATAAGACTCTTAGAAGTACGAATGTTGAACGCATCATGTGTGGTGATGTTAATCACTTTGCTAAGGATTGTATCTATAATCCCAGGAGTACCATTCACATGACTAAGAAGAAAACTTTGAGAAGAAGAAGAAGAAAATAGCTTCGGAAGGAAAACCGTTTTCCTTCAGAAGCTCCAAGGTGAACAAAATGAAGATAGCTGGAAAATACCTTCGGAAATAAATTTGGTCTCGAAAGAAAGGAATGCTTCCAAAGCATTGAAGTCTGCTGCAGTGGATGCAAAAACATCCGAAGGTTCAGTCTCCAAAACTTCTGAAGTCAATAAAACTTCCGAATCCTTGAAGGCCATGTCTAATCTTCCAAAGATGGTGTGGAAGATGAAGGAAGGCCATGTCACTGAAAGTTCTTCATCAACAAAAGCAAATGATCCTCAAAGCTTGAGTATAGGATCAATAACTGTTGAACTATCTTCGGTTCATGTTGATGAGCCCAAGACCAACAAGGCTTGGGTTTCCAAATGCAACTAACCATCTGTTTTTCATGTCTAGAAACAACTGAAGACCAAGAGAAATATATGGATCATTGATAAAGGCTGTTCAAGGCACATGACAAGCAATGGCTTTTTGCTTCAAAACTTTAAGAAAATTGATGGAGGGCCAGTTGCTTTTGGAGGAGAATCAGGTGGTTACATCACAAGAAGGGGCAGGGCCATAAATGTAAGGTCAGCATTGAGAAGGTAAACTTTGCCCAAGAACTTAGGTACAATCTCTTGAGTGTATCCTAATTTTGTGACTAGAGACATAACATGCTCTTCATGGAGCATGAGTGCATTGTTCTCAAGCCTGGGGTGATCATTCCTTAAGAGCAAATCCTGCTCAAAGCCCCCAGGGAAAGGGAACACGTACAAGATGGACTTGAGAGGTGCTGTTAGACTCAACAAGTGCATTAAAGGATAATACCTGCCGTAATCAATCAAATGTGTTCTAACATCCAAACAATCATTTACTAACACACAAACATTATTAACATTCATATCAAACACTAATTATAGTTTAAATTTCTCTTTCAGATTTTGTAGATAAAAGAATTTTTGCTAAGTGTTCACAGTGGATGAAGAAAGTCCATAGCAGATGACTTTCTATGAGCAGCGGATGAAGAATATAGTCCAAGTATAGATAGCGGATAAACAGACACATAGCAGATGAACATACAGCGGATGATGAAGTCCATAGCTGATGAACTGTCAACAGAGGATGTTCATCCACAACGGATGAACATTCCACAACGGACAACATAGCAAACGTTACAAGTATTCACAACGGACATCATTCATGCATAGCGGATAGTTCATTTGACATCCAAAGCGGACAGCTTGTCATCCATAGCAGACAAGACATCATCCATAGTGGACAGCTTATAGACTTAGGATTATTATGTATTTTGTATTTACATAAGGGTATCTTTGTAAATATACATAGTATGCACATAGGCTATAAATAGCCATATACCCTAATCCTTTGTAAGAATTTGAACAAATTATCAATCAAACAAATAGTTATTATTCTTCTTAGCATTCAATTATACAAACACACAATCATACACACACATAGAGATCATATCAATAATCATGGGTTTCCGTACTATGATTATTTGAGTATTGATTCATAACACACACTTGTTATTTTGAGAGATTAAAAAAGATCCTTGGGGGATTCAACCTTTGTTCTTTAAAGAAAAAACCCGAATCCATCAGGTGGTATCAAAGCCTTAGCTCAAATCATAAAACTGATTTTGGATCCTCTTAATCAATACAATGATCTCTATGGTTCATTAGCTTCAGAACATCCATTTTGAGCTTGAGATCTACACAAACCTTCTTCTATAAGATACTGTTGGTCCTAATGATCGATTCAACAGTGCACTTGATGCTTGATAATGATTTTCGATTGAATCAACACTTATAAGCACAATAACATAATGAAATTCAATGAATATAAACCATAAATTGCAATAACAAAGGCTCAATGATATAGATAATGAACTTCCAGCCACACACACACAATAGCAACACAAATATTCTGTATTAGGGTTTTGCCAAAAGTTTCTTACAAGATAGAAAGATTACAATATATAAGAAACCTAGTTTCGCTGCCTGTCTAACTACTAGTTTCACCCGACAGCGAACTATAGACTCGTCGGGTGAACAGAATCAGCTGACTCCGGGTGAAACTATAGTTTCGCCAGTAGATTCGCTGGAATACAAAATTACAAAGAAATACTAAATACAAGATAAAACTAACAATTAACCTATTACATAATCAAAATAAACCTATCACTATAGTGAGTCCAACCTATGTAGATCATCAATTCTCCCCCTAGGTTGGACCTCACTCTCAATCTTTTTGCTCTTCTCTTGCACCTTCTTCAGCTTTATCTGATGCTTCTGGTTCTGCTCCTCCTGCCCTCTCCTCTTCAGCTCTTGCACTTACTCTAGCAAATTGTCTGGTAAGATCCTGCATGTCTATCCTTAACTCGTCAGCCTTGGATACTTTCTCAGCTAGCTCCCTGACCTCTGTCCTTACTCCACGAGCTTTATTAGCCATATTTATGAACAAACTTGCTTCTCTTCTTGTTTCATCTCCAGCTCCAGCCTTGATATGATTTTCATATAGAGTCACCAGGTCTTCATCACAAAAGGAAAATACTTACATTGGATCAAACAATTTAATCTCAACCCCACCATTCAACCTAATGACTGCTTCCCTAGTATTGTTATCATAAAACCATTTTTCAAAATTTTGTAGTCTAGGGGGAAGTGGATTGGTCACCCTTACCCTGTTAATAGTTTTAGCTGGCTTCAGCTTTAACACAATCTTTTCTTTTCCGGTGGCCCAATCCAGGTCTTTCTTCGATCTTCTTCTTTCTGTCCTCATATACCCGAAAGCTTCAAAATTGTCATTAATTCCCGCTTTAATCTCCTTTTCCAACAACATAGCACGTTCACTCAAGTGGGCATCCAAAAGTGGAATTTCAGCTAACCTCCTCAAATCCCATCTAGGCAAGGTCTTGAACGCCTTCCTTTTATGCATATATGAAATTTCACCACCCCTCCTTTTGATCATAAACATTTTCAATTCAGAATTGTATTTCCAGCTTACTAGTTTCTTATCACTTTTCTTCTTGCTTGGTTCACTGATGTTTTGAAACAGAGGTGTTAGCTCTTCTGGTTCCTTTTCTTTCACAAACCAGTCTTCTTTGCTTAGTTTAAACACATCACCTTCTTCTAAACCCCTTTGTGCCACATAAGTCATTGGGCGCTCCTACACTTCATAGTATTCAGGCTCTGAATCATAATTAACTAGTTGTTCCTCATACTTTTCCTCTTCATCAATCAGTCTCTTCCCTGTATCCTCTTTATTTCCTTCATTAGTTTCTTCTCTAAAGACCTCAGCTCCAGTTGTCACACCCTCGCTAAAGCGGAAACACGAGGATGCGACGGACGGGATCGTCATAACACATTGGGGTTCAAGAGAATATCTAAAGGTATTCTCCGTACATGGGTCATGACGACGCCCGACACATAGGAACACATGTCAAGGATAGTCACTACCAGAACGTCATACCAAAATGCATAATCATACCAAAGCTCCATCCAGAAACAAATCAACACAATTGTCCAACAATAAAAATCTCAAAATCCTCAAAATTACAATCCATAAAGCCCAACAATCCACAACATGTCCCAAAAGTTTCTTGAATGTCTAATGCTCCTAGTGGAGCGGTCTCGTCTAAGTCCACAGCCATACACCTAGACTTCATTACCTGAAAAGACATGCTCTAAAAAGGTCAACATACGTTGGTGAGTTCACAGGTTTATAAGTACAAATATTTTGCCGTGTAAACATGTATAGAAAATTGTATGTGAAGAGATACATAGCAGTCAAGATATCAACATAAGTTCGAATGTATCCCAAATCCAAGACATTCCAAAATTTGCACACAACCGGATTATATTCACCCAAGGGCAAGCCCCGGCCAAGTCGGTCTCGACTAGTATACCGACAACATGGGTGGGGGTGTTAACCCGTTAGTACTAACAATATCTCTCCATAACATCCAAGTACACAAGTTGAAGCACAAGCACAAGCACAAGTACACACTCATGATTAAATATCAAGACTCATACTATGACCCAAACCACATACAATATTTCAAAAGAAAATCAACACAGCATAGACCAAAACCATGAGCATGCTTTTCCCCAAGTAAAATATATTAGAAAGGGGCCGTGAAACTCACCTTGAAAAGTCACAGTTCAAATTCCACAACACGCAGAGTAAGCACTAAAAATATATAATACACAAAAGGATTAATATATCACCAAATATCGATGACAAAAATGGGTGCAATCCTGTTAGTCCAGCCCTTAACACTAATCAAGGTTTTCCGTCGTCACACTTATTAATTTAATTCTTTTTTAAAGAGTTTTAATCAATATTATATGCAAAACTTGTCTTAATTTAGACTATTTATTCCCAACCCTTATTTTTAAGTTTTAACAAAATAAATCAGCATACATATCTGATTGCGCATCAGTCTTGTATAAGCTGTTAGGAGATCGACACGACCACGAAACATCGCGTACGAGGTGTCATTTGAAAGAAGAGACTTTAAATTATCTCCAGAAAAAGAATCAGGTTCATTTGACAAAATATGAGTAAGTTATGACACGAAGAATAAAGACCAACCTGCTGCCCAGATTCGTCAGTTTTGACCTTCAGTTTTGTTTGCTACGGTTGGAGGACCAAACGATCTCGAAACGACATGAAACCACTTGGGTTAGTTAGAGGACTCATAGAGCTTAAATTTAGACCCAGAGTTTGCCCCAATTGGGCATGTTTCGACCAAGTTATCACACGAACAAGATGACCCATTTTTCAGACAGCAAGCTGCCCAGATTGTTAGTTTCGTTGTTTCGATTTGTTCAACACATCAATACTTTCAAGGAACAATTCTAGTTATTTCAAAACGTTTTATAGGTCCAAAATCTCGATTAAGGTCAGGTCATCCAAGATTTCCACTCAAAATCATGGATTTGATTGCCATAAAATCCAAGAATTAGGGTGTCTTACCAAATGGCGAATCCGACGATCGTAACGCTTAGATTCTCACGATCTAGCACCAAAAACTAAAAATGAAAGATCATTAGATGAAGATTTTGAATATAGATGATGAATATCATCGATTCTAGAGTAAAACTAGAATGAAAATTCATCAAAAATGATTTTCGCTTACCGTAGCTACGAAGACGAAGGTATCTTGCTTGGTTTAAGGCTCTTGGGTGTTTTGTTATCAAAAGTCGATGGATGCTTGAGGATTTTCAGAGAATTCGATGGTTAGAGGGGAAAGACAGAGTTTGGAGAAGGAGGTGGCTAGGGTTTCAAGTGAATCCCAAATTTTGTGCAAATGAGCTAAGGCAAAAGGGAGTACCCCCCCTTAAACCTTGAGGCCGAAAATTGGGAGGAAGAATGGCCTTTGGGCCCTTGGCCCGTCTCGTGTTGTTGGACCAAAAGAACCAATGTGCCTGATCAGAAAAACCTTTAAGTCCCACGGACATTACAACAACTGAAGTAGTCTGCAACAGCTGAAGACATCAGCTGATAACAAGGTCTGAAGACAAAGTCTGAAGTGAAAGAGCTGAAGACAAAGTCTGAAGTGAAAGAGCTGAAGACAAAGTCTGAAGACAAGAGCTGAAGACAAAGTCTGAAGTGAAAGAGCTGAAGACAAAGTCTGAAGACAAGAGCTGAAGACAAAGTCTGAAGACAAAAGCTGAAGACAAAGACTGAAGACCAAGTGTCAGATGATTGTCACAACAGCTGAAGAAGACCTCTTCAGTAGTTGTGATGGTTTCCTTTCAGTAGTTGTAGTTTCTTTTCTGTACTTATAGTTTCAGTAGTTTTATGTTTCTTCGTGTACTTAGAATAATCTGAGATGTTCTCAGTTGTTGTGAACATTCTCAGTAGTTTGTTTACTTTCAGTAGTTTGTAATAATTCTGTTAGATGTCACTATCAAGTGACATCAGCAGACGTCACATTCCTATATATAAGGAATGCTGACCTAATTGTAATCGGTGCAGCTTAGGAAAACCTAGCAGCCGCCACACCGAAGCATGTGTGCATGAATGTTATTATCTCTTTGCAGAAAACCCTATATCTATATAACCGTGTACTGTTCCATTGAATATTTATTGTGTTCTTGCTATATTTGCTTAATTCTTGCTCTAATTCCGCTGTGATTCAACTCTAATTGATCAAACTTAGATCACTGATCCTAACAAATGGTATCAGAGCTGGTTAATCATTGATCGGTTTAACAATTGATCATTGAAACTGCTATTTTGATATCTATAGTTTGATCGAATTAGCATATGTGCAAGAACTGGTTATAAAGATTGATTTTCTGCTGCTTCTGGTTATTTAATTTGAGTTTCTTCTTGGTTCTTATTGAGTTTGTTGTGTTTTTGTGCAAAATCTTTTGAAACTTGATTGATTTGGTTTGAATCTGAGAATGACTACTCCATCTAATGATCCTCACAATACTGGCTCCTCAACCAAGCCTCCGATGCTGGTTAGGAGTGAGTATAACATATGGCAACGAAGAATGCTCCATCACCTGTCTGTTAACAGTTCAGGTTGTTGGACATCTGTGGTTCATGGTCCACACAAGCCTATGGTGAACAATCCGGAGACCAATCAAATGGTTCCGAAGAAGAAGGAGCAATACTCAGATGAAGATCGTAAACTGTTTGAGATTGATGCTAAAGCCCATGGAATTCTGGCCATGGCACTGCCGAATGAAATCTATTCTGGGCTTATGCATCATGAAACTGCTCATGACCTCTGGAATGCTTTGAAGGAACAATTCGGAGGAACTGATGAGGTCTTAGCAAACAACAGAGAAATCCTCGCCCAACAATATGAGACATTCTCTCATAGGAAGGGTGAGACACTGACTCAACAGTTTGAGCGTTTCTCCTGCTTGATCTCTGAACTGAAAATGGTCAAGCAAGAGTATACTAACAGCCAGATGAACAACAGATTCCTCAGATCACTGCCTGAGAGATGGGACACATACACCATTGTCCTACGCTCCAGTGCAAATCTGGATAGCCTATCTCTCACCCAACTCCATGGGAAACTGCTTACATTTGAAAGAGAGATAGAGCAGAAAAGGAAACTGGCATCATCAGGAAAGCTCTCTGATGACTTTGTACCAGGTAACACTGCCTTGGTCGGTCATGAGTCAGAATATGCTGGATCAGAAAGTCATTATGATGAGCATATAGATTTCTCTTCAAACAGTTCTGATCATGCATTTGTTGGTGTTGACAGTCATTCTGGGTGTAATAGTGATAATTTATGTTTTATCATGGATGATTTGCAAGGTATTGCTGATGATGATTTAGAAGAGATGGATATTTTGAGCCAAATGGCCCTGATCAATATCAGATCTCAAAAGTTCTACAAGAGAACTGGTAGGAAATTTCCAGGACTCTCTGGCAAAACCAAAGTTGGTTTTGACAAGAGTAAGTTGAGGTGTCACAAATGCCACAGGCTTGGGCACTTTGCAAGAGAGTGTAGATCAACTGGATCTAACTCCTCTGCACCCTTTGTGACCTTTCCAAGCAATAGTTCACAAAACAAAGGGCAACATCCTGCTAGTTCTGGTCATCACTCACAACCTCAATCTCCTGCATACTTTGTCCCTCAGGGTTCAATGCCATATCCTTATCCCTGCTATTATATGCCACAGCCAAATCCAGTTCATGTCCCTATAGCACAACAACCTCAAGCCCTACCTGAGCCTCAACCATCTCCATCACAATCTCAACCTCATCACAGCTTCTTCACACCAGGAGTTGTTGACTGGAGCAGCTTACCAGATGATCTTTCTGGTTTCAATGAGCAACTATCTGCTGGTGCTGGTCAACATGGTGGTGAACATCCTTTTGGGAATCTTGCTCTCATGGCCCTGGAGTCTACTGAGGGTTCCTGCTCAGATGCTTCATCTTCACAGGTAACCCAGATATCTTCTGAGGCTAAAGCCAAGTTATGTTCTGAATCATGCATAGCTGCCTTTGTCTCTATTAGAGAGGCAAATGTAGCTTTAATCAGTCAAAATCTTGAGCTTGAGAAAACTATTTCCAAAAGAAAAGATGAGTATGTGTCTGCACTTAATGACAAAGATGATGAGATTTACAAGCTTAAATGCCAACTTAATGATGAAAAGGCTAAGGTAGAGGTCATACTCGAGAACCACAGAAGTCTCAAAGAGACACTTGCAGCTACCCAAGTTGAGTGTGACCGATGGGTAACATCCTGCAAGGGATTTGAAATGCTTCTCAGCAAGCAAACAGCTTCAAATGTGAAGTTTGGAATAGGTTACAATCATACTGCACCACCTACTGATTTTACTTCAAAATCAATAGTAAAATCTGAAGGTGAAAGTAATTTCCAAACCACATCATCATGTGATTCATCCTCAAATGATAATACAAAATTAGAGGATGAAGTCAGTGTTAAGATCTCAGCAAATCAATTGCCTGATGGTTTAAATGCTGATAAACACATGAAGCTGAGAAATTCAGATGTTGTTCCTCAAAGTACTCCAAGTACTGAAGGGCAAGTCACAACATCTGAAAAGCATTTCAAATCTGATGAAATAAAAGGATTAACAACTGCTGAGGAATCTATCATACGGTCTTTCAGGACGGATAGAGAACAGCTGAAGAACAAGTCTTCAGTTGTTACCGATCCTTCAGTACTTAACACAAGTACTGAAAGGAGGAAAGTACTGAAGATCACACCTTCAGTAGTTTCCACTTCAGCAGTTGATCAATCCAAGATGAAGAATAAGCCATGTGAAATATGTGGTAAATTCAATCATCTATCTGATGAATGCTGGTACAAAAAGGGTTCCAAACTCAACAGAGATAAGCTCATTAAAGAAGAAATAAATAAAATGAAAAATGAGTTTGAAACCAAGTTTGTACCACAGTCATCTAAAACTGATAAACCCAAGGCCTCACCAAAATCCAAAAAGAAGGATGGGGTTTATCAGAAAACAGCTGATAGTGTTCCTCATGATAAACATCAGACGAAGTCTGTGAATTTCAAGGAGGAAATGGTGGGTCACAGGAACTCATCAAAAACAAGTACTGATGTGTCAAATGAGTTGAAGGCCTTAGCAACAAATCAGACACAACTTGTTATGATGGTTCAGCATTTGTTGGGGAGAGTTAACCAACTAGATGCACCTGTGATCAAACCACTGAAAAGGAAATCCAAGCCCAAATCTAAGAATTCCATTTCAGCACCATCTCCACCTTCATCAGCTGTTAATCATGAGAAACAAGTTATGGTTAAATCTGTTGATGAAAACATACCCAAAACCAAAAAGGTTTGGGTATCTAAAGCTAACTAGTTTCTTATGATAATGCAGGGTTCTTCAGCATGCCAAAGAAGCATCTGGTATGTAGACAGTGGAGGATCTATGCATATGACTGGGAGCAGTTCTCTTCTTAATGACTACTCTCAAGGAAAGAAGGGATTTGTCTCATTTGGAAATGATGCTAAGGGTTACATCATCGGGAAAGGATTTGTGTCAAATGGAGAAATCAGATTTGATGATGTTAACCATGTGGAGAATCTCAAGTATAATCTACTGAGTGTTAGTCAGATGTGTGATAAAGGGCATGTTGCACTTTTCACAAGCCAGAACTGCCGGATTCTGTCTTCCAAAGTTCTGAGGCTGATTGACAAGGTATTGGATGAACATACTCTCCTGAAGGCCAACAGGATAGGAAGAGTATATGCCTTGGATTTGTCAAAGAAGATTGATTTAAAAGGTCATCCTTGCCTGTTCTCCAAGGCCTCTCCTCAGGAATCTAAACTGTGGCATAGAAGGCTGGGTCATGTTAATCTCAAAAACATGAATCAGCTGATCCACAATAGTTTAGTGAGAGGTCTACCAATAAGTGACAACTACTGATGATCTCAGTCAACAAGTACTGATGAGCATTCGTATACTACTGTCACAAATAAGTACTGCAGTTCTTTTATCCTCAGTAGTTTTCACAACTACTGAAGACTAAATTACTTAAAAGTACTGAAGTACTCATCTGTTGAACAGAACTAATGTGGTTACAACTACTGATGTAGTTACAACTGCTGATGTCAGAATAACAGATAAGTACTGATGACCTATGAAACATCTGAAACTCAGACAAAGTCTGATGAAGTGTTGAGGTCAGAATGAAACAGCTGATGAGCTAAGAATTGACGACAACAGCTGATGAGAAAATTTTCTCTTCAGTTGTTTCTACAACAGCTGCTTCACTTACAACTGAAGCCAAAACCATGTCTTCAGTAGTTTCACAACTACTGATGACTAACACCAAGTCTTCAGTTGTTACAACACCTGAAGCCAAAACCATGTCTTCAGTAGTTTCACAACTACTGATGACTAATACCAAGTCTTCAGTTGTTACAACTTCTGAAAGTTAAAACCAGGTCTTCAGTTGTTTTCAAACAACTGATGACAGCACCAACACTTTCAGTCGTTTTATATCAGCCTTTGTCTTACCCTATAAATACCTAACCTACTTTCAGACGTTTCATTAGCCGTTTTCCGTCCTTTCACTCTCACCAATGGCGACCATGAAACTCAAACCCAGACACAACTGTGTTGCCTACCTCTCAAAATCGGCCTTCTGGAACAAATTTGATAACGCCATCGATCTTATGGTAGATTCCCAGTACCGAACCGCGTTTCTTCTGAATCCTACCATATACCCCGATTCCCTAAGCCAGTTCTGGACCAACGTCTCCGTGCAAACTAGTGAGAATGATAGCCAAATCACTCTCCAGTCGTTGGTCAACCAGAAACAGGTGGTCATCACTACGGACATCATTCGACAAACCCTAGATCTACATGATGCCACCTGTGTCACAGAATACCCGAAAGGCACAACCGATATGTCTTTCATCAACAACGGGTATGAAGGAGACTTAAGTGCTACCACCATTATGAAGAAGCACTTCCATGATGCTGAACGTCTTATCTTCCACATGGTGAATGTCTGCCTTGCACCAAAAACCTCTTCATGGGATCAAATGTCTTCCCGATGGCAACAGGTATTATACTCTATCTTTGAACGTCAAACTTTAAATTTTCTGAGATAGTGTTTATGGAACTAAAGGATCTGGCCTTGAAACCTGTGGCAAACAGATGGATATTATATCCCAGGTTTCTCATGGCCATAATTTTAACACAGCTAAAATCAGACGGCCTTGTTGGCCTTGGAGTCCCTGCTCCGGCTGTATTGCCTGAAGTATACTCCAGGCACAACTCTGACCCTACAATGAAAGGGGCTGCCCGGCTGCTCAAACCCAAGCAGCGGGAACCCACAGCCTCCACTTCCAGATCCAAAGTCCCCACCAAACCCAAAACCAAAAAGCCCAAAAAGGCTACTCAGGGAGATGAGTCCCCTGAGGATGCCCCTGTAACACCAATACAGGAAACACTTACTGGTTCTAACCCCCCAGTAGTGTCCAAGACTCCACCAACCGTAGCCGCTCAGGCATCCTCTCAACAGGATCCTGATGCAACCAAAATTGGGGATACCACAATGCTGGAACCTATCTCAATTGAGAAGGTTACCATTGAAGAGCACCAGTCACCCCGGGTGCAATCTGCTTCAACCCTATCTCCAAATGCAACCGCCCCTCAAAGCCCAACATTTATTGTTGCACAAGTGTTGAGTCAGCTGCATTCCTCTCCTCCTCCCCAGACACCAATTACAATGGGGAGAACATCTGAGGAAGAGGACCAAAATGCTGCTGATAGCCCACAGCACAGGGGTTATAATGTTCAATCTCCCCGTGTAGAGGAGGAGGTTAGAACATCTGGTGAGGCTGCCACTTCTACTGATTCAGCAAATGAACAGGATGAAGTTGGTAACATCTCTAAGACCTCACCAGAGGCAACTGCCGATGAAGGACTCAGTCCTGAGGCAGGAAGTCCCCAGAACCAAGAACAAGGGGCACATGCTACAACTGATCTACACTCAGGGCATGTACATCCTGATTCAATCAGGAGGTCAGGTGATTCAGCAAAAACTGATGATGACCTGGGCTTTTTCTATGATGTCTTAGCCCATAACACAATCCTTGAGGCTGAGGTGAGTAGACTCAAAGAACTGCTTGCCAAAATGTCTCAGGATCAAAGTCCATCTGCCCCAATAAACCCACAGATGGCACCTTCATCTGAAGGTTTCCCAAACACTCCGCCACTTCACTCAACTGAGCCACCAGCCACTGTTGTTGGCACCACCTCTCAGGGACAGAACCCCTCTGAGCAGATGGTTGCTACATTTCAAACTTCCTTACCTCTCATCACTCCCATCATCAATGAGATTGTACATAAAGCCATTGATGAGAGGATCTCCTCGACTCTAAAAACACTTGTTGATGATGCTGTGCACAAGAAGCTTTCTGCCATTCAAACCCCTGAACCCAATGCACCCAAAAAGGGGAGTCTAAGGTAGTGAAAGAAAGAAAGAGAAAGAGAGTGGAAGAGGATAAACAACAAGAAAAAGAACAGGAAAAACAGCTGATCACATACAAGAGAAAGAAAAGTGCTGGAACTCAAAAGCCTGATGAAGAGAAATCATTGGAAGATCTGATTAAAGAAGCTGATGAAGCTCACAGCAGATCAATGGACAAAATAATAGATCAACTCTTCAGACAGGGCTTTGATACAGCCACATTAGACACTGAGATCAGAAGGCTGGAGATTAATGAGATACAAGAAAGATGGGCCAGTTATAGTGTAATGGAAAGGGAGAGGTTGGAGATAATGATCCGGTTTGTTGCAAAATACTTGGGAAGATCATTAATTGAGATTAAATCATGGACCAGAGACAGTATTCTGGCAATAACCACCAGAATCTGTGCTTCTGAAGAATTCAACAAGGGGTTGATTATAGAAGCCTTAGACGAAGCAGGTGCTGGGAAGAGAACTGATATGGCCAAGCTTTCCAAAGCCAAACTCACCATAAAAATGCTAGATCAGCCTTCCCAAACTCCCTCTCAAAAAAACCAACCCCACAACTCTCCAAATCAACTCAACCCTCAAAACCAACTCCCTTACCCCAAAAACCACCTCAAACCACATCCAGTGATGCACCCAGAAGGAGGAGAAGGGTGTTGAGGATGGTAGAAGAAGAAGAAGAAGATGATGAAGAAGATAGTCTGCCAATCTCTGCTGTTCTAAAATTACCTGAGCCCAGAAGTCAACAAATGATAACACCAGACTTTCAGAGGCAAATGGTGAAAGTTAAGATTGAAGAAGAAGAACAACAGAAACAGCACGATGAGCAACTTTTGAAGATGATTGACAAAGAGTTTCCTCAGTCATCATCTATACAAGCCATGAAGAAACATGCTCAAAGGCTGTATGCTCTCAGGTATACCTTTCAATATCAAAAGGAGAGAGTAAGGATTTGGCCAGACCCCAGGGTTAGTTCTAGAATTCATAAGAAATCCATACCAAGTAGATACAATGGCCAAGTGAGAAAGACCATAGATGCTGCTATTATGTTGGCCATTGTAGTCTCACCCTGGGAAATACTTGAAGACTTCAAGAGAGCCTACAAGTCAAAGATGACCCCTCAAACTCTAATGGAGAACAAAATGGTCAAGAAGGGGTTGTTATACAAGAGGCTTGAAGAGATCAAGAAGAATGAACTCCAGTTGTTATTAGAAGGGACTCACCCAGATGAGTTTGCTTACAGAGAGATAACAACTGTTGAGTTGAAAAATGGAAAGACGATAAAGTACTTATCAGAGTACTATGGCCCAGAGTTCTTCTTCGAAGGAGAAGCAGAAGAACTCACTAAGGAGGAACAAGTTGTTCTCCTTGAGGCCTACGTCAGAGAGTCTTATAGACTCATCAATGGGAAGTAGGTTTCATGGTTGGGATAACGGCTCTGTGTCCAGTTCCCCAAGACAGAGTTCCCTTCCATCCTTTGACATTCACATCTACTGAAACCTGTTCCCTGGCCTGTGCTTATCCGATATCTCTAAAGCTGATCAAGAGAGTATTTCTGCCAAGAATAAGTGGGACCTCAATAAGCTTAAAGGTTTTGGCTGCATTGGTTCAGGGGGAGTTTGTTGGACCAAAAGAACCAATGAGCCTGATCAGAAAAACCTTTAAGTCCCACGGACATTACAACAACTGAAGTAGTCTGCAACAGCTGAAGACATCAGCTGATAACAAGGTCTGAAGACAAAGTCTGAAGTGAAAGAGCTGAAGACAAAGTCTGAAGTGAAAGAGCTGAAGACAAAGTCTGAAGACAAGAGCTGAAGACAAAGTCTGAAGTGAAAGAGCTGAAGACAAAGTCTGAAGACAAGAGCTGAAGACAAAGTCTGAAGACAAAAGCTGAAGACAAAGACTGAAGACCAAGTGTCAGATGATTGTCACAACAGCTGAAGAAGACCTCTTCAGTAGTTGTGATGGTTTCCTTTCAGTAGTTGTAGTTTCTTTTCTGTACTTATAGTTTCAGTAGTTTTATGTTTCTTCGTGTACTTAGAATAATCTGAGATGTTCTCAGTTGTTGTGAACATTCTCAGTAGTTTGTTTACTTTCAGTAGTTTGTAATAATTCTGTTAGATGTCACTATCAAGTGACATCAGCAGACGTCACATTCCTATATATAAGGAATGCTGACCTAATTGTAATCGGTGCAGCTTAGGAAAACCTAGCAGCCGCCACACCGAAGCATGTGTGCATGAATGTTATTATCTCTTTGCAGAAAACCCTATATCTATATAACCGTGTACTGTTCCATTGAATATTTATTGTGTTCTTGCTATATTTGCTTAATTCTTGCTCTAATTCCGCTGTGATTCAACTCTAATTGATCAAACTTAGATCACTGATCCTAACACGTGTATTCCGTCACGTCTCGAGCCACGCGTCGTCTAATTTTTACGCTTTCAGATTCCGCGCGCAATAACGGTTCCAACGAACTATCATATGCCCTAGGATTTGGATAAATTATATTTTTAGAACCAATTTAAGTTGTTTTAACAGGCTTTAGGCAAAGCCCATGAATGTAAGGCTAATTGGGTTATGGTGAAGTTTCGTGTTTTACATTTTAGAAAACCCTCGATTGGGCCTCAATACATAGAACCTCATACGATGACAAGCCCACTAGTCACATAATGATATAGGCTCCAGGCCCATCATAAAAACGTGGGACCATTAGACCAAAACTTGGGCCCAACAAGAAAAGAACCATAAATCAAGGCCTTGTCCAATTAAAGACGAAGGTCAAAGTCAAAAGTCAAAATTCAAAATACTGCCAAGGCCAACGTACCTATTTTGGTGACGGATGTCACAGTATCCCCCAGTTGAAAGAATTTCGTCCCGAAATTCAACTAGAGTCGTCAACTGCACTGTCATCCGCAAATAGGTGAGGGTACTTAATCCTCATTCCGTCTTCTCTTTCCCAAGTAAACTCAGGGCCTCTCCTTGAGTTCCATCTTACCTTCACAATCGGGATCTTGCTACGTTTCAACATCTTTATTTCCCGGTCCATGATCTCTAATGGTTCTTCGACGAATCGAAGTTTTCATCCACTTGAATTTCCTCGAGTGGCACATGTAGCGTCTCATCAGCGAGGCACTTCTTGAGATTTGAAACATGAAACGTGTTATGTATGCCGTTCAACTCTTGCGGCAATTCCAGTCGATATGCAACAGGACCAATTCGTTCAATAATCTTGAACGGACCAACGTATCTCGGTGCTAACTTGCTCCTCTTGCCAAAACGAATAATGCCTTTCCAAGGTGACACTTTCAATAGAACATTATCCCCAACAGTGAACTCTAATGGCTTCCTTCGATTATCAGCATAACTTTTCTGACGGTCTTGGGCTGCCTTCAATCTATCCCTTATCTGAAACACCTTGTCGGTAGTCTCTTGTATAATCTCGGGTCCAATCATCTGACTTTCCCCGACCTCTGCCCAACACACTGGCGACCTGCACTTACGCCCATACAATGCCTCAAATGGTGCACATCCAATACTTGTATGGTAACTATTATTGTACGAAAACTCCACCAATGGAAGGTGAGTGTCCCAGTTACCGCCAAAGTCAATCGTGCAAGCCCTCAGCATGTCTTCCAAAGTCTGAATCGTACGCTCACTCTGACCATCGGTCTGAGGGTGATAGGCAGTACTCATGTCAAGACGTGTCCCCAGTGACTTCTGTAAGGATTGCCAGAATCGGGATGTGAATCGTGCGTCCCGATCAGATATGATTGACACGGGTACCCCATGTCTAGACACAATCTTCACAGATATAGATCCTTGCCAACTTTTCCATTTTGTAGTCTTCGCGTATAGCCAAGAAATGTGCAGATTTGGTCATTCGATCCACAATAACCCAAATCGTATCATGCCCACTACTAGTCCTTGGTAACTTTGTAATAAAGTCCATCGTAATATTCTCCCACTTCCATTCAGGGATTTCAGGTTGCTGCAATAAACCTGATGGTCTTTGATGTTCTGCCTTGACCTTCGCACACGTTAAACACTTACTAACATATACCGCTATATCCCTCTTCATTCCGGGCCACCAGTATAAATCTCTAAGATCGTGGTACATTTTATCCGCACCAGGGTGTACCGAATACCTCGTCGTATGTGCCTCATCCAATATGATTTCCCGAACATTCCCCGTTATGGGTACCCAAATCCTACCCATAAGGTATAACCCTCCATCATCCTTTTGTTCGAACTGCGGTCCAGTCCTCTCAACCCTTCACTCTGTACGTTTGTTTCCTTTATTGCTTCGACTTGAGCAGCAATAATATGAGTCTTAATATCCGAATGAATGGTCATTTGTAGGGCCCGGATGCGTACAGGTTTGACTCTTTCCTTTCGACTCAAAGCATCCGCTACTACGTTTGCTTTACCCGGGTGGTACCGGATTTCACAGTCGTAATCACTAAGCAATTCCATCCATCGACGCTGTCTCATGTTCAATTCCTTTTGGTCAAAAATGTGCTGGAGGCTCTTGTGGTCGGTATAAACGACACACTTTGTACCATACAAATAGTGCCTCCAGGTCTTAAGAGCAAAGACCACCGCGCCTAACTCCAGGTCATGGGTGGTGTAATTCTTCTCATGATTCTTAAGTTGTCGCGACGCATATGCAATCACTTTATCTTTTTGCATGAGCACACAACCTAAACCTTGATGCGACGCGTCACAATACACAATGAATCCGTCTGAACCCTTAGGGAGTGCCAATATCGGTGCATTACACAACTTATTTTTCAATGTATTAAATGCGTCCTCTTGTTTAGCACCCCATTCGAACTTCTTATCCTTCTGCGTCAATTGCGTAAGTGGTTGTGCAACCCTTGAGAAGTTCGCGATAAATCGCCTATAGTAACCTGCTAACCCAAGAAATTGTCTTATCTCTGAAGGCGTCTTAGGTGCCTCCCAGTTTTTAACTGCCTCGATCTTTCCAGGATCCACATGAATTCCTTTTTCATTCACTACATGCCCAAGAAATTTCACCTCTCGCAGCCAAAACTCACACTTGGAGAATTTGGCATAGAGCTTCTCTCTTCCCAATAACTCCAAGATTGCTTTCAAGTGTCCCTTATGATCCTCCTTCGTCCTTGAATAGATCAAAATATCGTCAATGAATACTATGACAAATTTATCCAGATAGGGTTTACACACCCTATTCATTAGATCCATAAATACCGCGGGTGCGTTTGTTAGCCCAAAAGGCATAACCAAGAATTCATAATGCCCATAACGCGTCCTAAAAGCCGTCTTTGGTATATCGTCCTCGTGCACCTCAACTGATGATATCCGGAACGAAGATCAATCTTAGAAAAATAGGTCGCCCCTTGAAGTTGATCAAATAGATCATCTATCCTTGGCAAGGGGTAACGATTCTTAATAGTTAACTTGTTCAATTCTCGATAATCTATGCACATTCTGAAGGATCCATCCTTTTTCTTAACAAAGAGCACTGGCGCTCCCCACGGCGAATGGCTTGGTCGGATGAAACCCTTGTCTAGCAACTCCTGGAGCTGACTAGACAGTTCTTGCATTTCTGACGGGGCTAGTCGATAAGGAGCCTTAGCCACAGGCACTGCGTCCGGTATCAAATCGATTCGAAAATCTACCTGTCTTGGTGGTGGCAATCCTGTCAAATCATCCGGAAACACCTCTTGAAAATCCTGCACAATAGGTATGTCTTCGATCTTCAATTCCACCACTTTCATACTCATTATATATTCTTTCTTCACTTCCGGCTTCTCCCCATGTACTTCAAGTGTCTTGCCACATGGTAAGGGTATGCGCACAATCTTTTCGTTACAAACGATTTCGGCCCTATTCCCAGTTAACCAGTCCATACCCACCACTACGTCAAAACTTCCAAGCCCAAAGGTATAAGATCTATTCTAAAAGCATGATCGCCCAAAGTTAAGGTGCAGTTCCGTATTATATCCCTAGTCTCTACTAGGTTACCGTTGGCCAATTCTACTACATAGCTTGATTCCATACAACTAGGGGTCATATCCATTAATTTCACAAACTCGGATGATACAAAACTATTATCGGCACCCGTATCAAATAAAACTGTAGCATAATGTTCATTTAAAGTAAACGTACCCGTCACCACTTGTGGTTCCTGGCGAGCGTCATTGGCACCGATTACAAACGCCCTTCCACGAGCCGGGTTACCATTGTTACCTTGTCTAGAATTTTCGCCAATCGCTAATGCTTGATTTTGGTTGTTGTTTCTTGCATTCGGGTTGTCCACCCGTCTGGTGCTCTGTTTAACTTTGGACAAGTATTACGATAATGGTCTTGGCTCCCGCACTCGAAACACACGCGTGGTGCCCCCGCTGGTCTAGCCACATTGACCGGCACCGCTGGGTTCACGAGTGTCCTGCAATGCTTAGCTAAGTGCCCGACTTGCTGGCAAGCGTAGCACACAGTACATGGCACTGTAACTGGATGATGCCAGCCGCACTTGATGCACTTCGGATGAGTACCAACATAATCCTTCTTTGTAGGCGCCACAGCAACATATCCCTTCACCACCTTTGTTTTCTTATCCACTTTACTATTGGTAGATCTGCTTGACTCCCCAACATCCTTTCTCTTTTCTCCAGTCTTTCCCAAAACTCCAGTTCGCACCATTTCATCAGTCAAAGTGCCTGCTTTCAAAATTGCACTTTGTATGGTTGGGGGTGCCGCGGCCGTCACCATGCCACGAATCTGTGGTACCAGACCCCAGATGTACCGCTCAATTCTCTTCGACTCAGGTGTTACCAAGTGTGGCACCAGTTTTGCCAATTCATGAAACCGGTCGGTATATGCAGCATGACCCGACCCTACCATCGAATGGTTCCAGAACTCGTGTTCCAACTTTTGCATTTCATTCATAGGGCAATACTCCTCAGCTGCCAACGCCTTAAATTCAGCCCATGTCATGGCCACAGCTGCCTCTCTACCCCGAGCCTGAACTTGGGTGTTCCACCATGTCAATGCCTTTCCTACCAATGAACACGTCGCATACTTCACCTTCTGATTCTCAGCACAGTTACTGATATCCATCACAGTTTCCATCTTCTCAATCCAACGGGTCAAAGCGATAGCTCCGCCCTTTCCATCAAACTCCTTCGGTTTACAAGTTATGAATTCCTTGTAGGTACATCCAACCCTACCCCCAGTACCATTCCCCACGACATTCACGTTCCCACCATCTCCAGCTTCCATCAACACCTCGCCGCCATTCGCTCCTTCTTCACCTCCATGATTGCCATTGTCCCCTTCATTCCCATTATCGTTCCCGTTCACTCCGCCCATACCGCCCCCATTGTTCAAGATGTTGTTACTCACTTGCGTAACAATAGTAGGAATTAGCTCAGCTAGCTGTTGAGCAATAATAGTGGCGATATCTGGGTTACCAGCCCCATTATTTTCATTGTTCGTTCCACCTTGACCTCTTCCACCTATGGCTCCACCACGGCCACCAGCACCTCTACCACGTCCCCGTCCCCTCGGGGCTGCACCTCCACGGGCCGAGCTGCGGGTAACTCTTTTTGGCGGCATGTTCTAAAAAAAATAGGGCAACCCGTAAATAATTATAATCCAACATCGCATTAGTAATAAGGCTAGGAATTATTCCAGAAAATAGGCACGTATATGATAGCACTTAATTTGTCAATTCGACACCCATATTCCATAATAGAAATACTTAAATAATATCCAATCCTAATATCCATAACATTCCAATGTCAAAACTCAAAGTCAAAATATACTAATCCCAATAATCAACAGTCAAGATACTTAAGAAAAGAAAAGGAAAATCATAAAAAGGCTAATCAGTAGCAGTGTGGAGTGTCCCCAATTCAATTCTTCTTTTCACTCCACGAGCAGGAAGCAATGAGTCCGCCTGTCATACGTCGCGCGAACTCTCTCTTGCCCTTTAAGGCTGGAGGGGCAGGTATATTGCCACCATCATCGTGAATAGTCGGTGGGGGCATAGCCACCTCCGATAACGACCCTACATGGCTCTCACAGCTGCTGACAGACCTAGGGGAATCCGGTGGTGACCCATGAATATCTCTAACGTCCTTTGAATGAGGAAATGGGTTCCTCACTGCATGTGCTCTCCAGGGTGCTCCAAACCCATATGGCCTAAAGCATCCCGTCATAGACCTCGTCAACGGTCTGCATCCACGCACCGCTACTGCTTGCTTCACCAGCTTCGGCGGGCCAGGTGACGCCTCTTCATTCTCCGAATCAGACGAAATATCAATAATAGAAGGGGGAAAGGAATGAGTACCAGAAGTCATGGCCTAAAAGAATAAAAACATAAATACTCTTCTCAAAAAGGACAAGTAAGAAGAAAGAAGCAACAAGAAATCCAAAAATCAAAACAATTAACACAAATATTCACATGTATAATGTACACATAATCCTATTATGCATACTACATGCGGGTACTTAGGTTATAGTCTAGGTCGAATAATCCACCTAATTCTCTATAACCAATGGCTCTGATACCAATCTGTCACACCCTCGCTAAAGCGGAAACACGAGGATGCGACGGACGGGATCGTCATAACACATTGGGGTTCAAGAGAATATCTAAAGGTATTCTCCGTACATGGGTCATGACGTCGCCCGACACATAGGAACACATGTCAAGGATAGTCACTACCAGAACGTCATACCAAAATGCATAATCATACCAAAGCTCCATCCAGAAACAAATCAACACAATTGTCCAACAATAAAAATCTCAAAATCCTCAAAATTACAATCCATAAAACCCAACAATCCACAACATGTCCCAAAAGTCTCTTGAATGTCTAATGCTCCTAGTGGAGCGGTCTCGTCTAAGTCCACAGCCATACACCTAGACTTCATTACCTGAAAAGACATGCTCTAAAAAGGTCAACATACGTTGGTGAGTTCACAGGTTTATAAGTACAAATATTTTGCCGTGTAAACATGTATAGAAAATTGTATGTGAAGAGATACATAGCAGTCAAGATATCAACATAAGTTCGAATGTAACCCAAATCCAAGACATTCCAAAATTTGCACACAACCGGATTATATTCACCCAAGGGCAAGCCCCGGCCAAGTCGGTCTCGACTAGTATACCGACAACATGGGTGGGGGTGTTAACCCGTTAGTACTAACAATATCTCTCCATAACATCCAAGTACACAAGTTGAAGCACAAGCACAAGCACAAGTACACACTCATGATTAATATCAAGACTCATACCATGACCCAAACCACATACAATATTTCAAAAGAAAATCAACACGGCATAGTCCAAAACCATGAGCATGCTTTTCCCCCAAGTAAAATATATTAAAAGGGGCCGTGAAACTCACCTTGAAAAGTCACAGTTCAAATTCCACAACACGCAGAGTAAGCACTAAAAATATATAATACACAAAGGATTAATATATCACCAAATATCGATGACTAAAATGGGTGCAATCCTGTTAGTCCAGCCCTTAACACTAATCAAGGTTTTCCGTCGTCACACTTATTAATTTAATTCTTTTGTAAAGAGTTTTAATCAATATTATATGCAAAACTTGTCTTAATTTAGACTATTTAATCCCAACCCTTATTTTTAAGTTTTAACAAAATAATCAGCATACATATCTGATTGCGCATCAGTCTTGTATAAGCTGTTAGGAGATCGACACGACCACGAAACATCGCGTACGAGGTGTCATTTGAAAGAAGAGACTTTAAATTATCTCCAGAAAAAGAATCAGGTTCATTTGACAAAATATGAGTAAGTTATGACACGAAGAATAAAGACCAACCTGCTGCCCAGATTCGTCAGTTTTGACCTTCAGTTTTGTTTGCTACGGTTGGAGGACCAAACGATGTCGAAACGACATGAAACCACTTGGGTTAGTTAGAGGACTCATAGAGCTTAAATTTAGACCCAGAGTTTGCCCCAATTGGGCATGTTTCGACCAAGTTATCACACGAACAAGATGACCCATTTTTCAGACAGCAAGCTGCCCAGATTGTTAGTTTCGTTGTTTCGATTTGTTCAACACATCAATACTTTCAAGGAACAATTCTAGTTATTTCAAAACGTTTTATAGGTCCAAAATCTCGATTAAGGGCAGGTCATCCAAGATTTCCACTCAAAATCATGGATTTGATTGCCATAAAATCCAAGAATTAGGGTTTCTTACCAAATGGCGAATCCGACGATCGTAACGCTTAGATTCTCACGATCTAGCACCAAAAACTAAAATGAAAGATCATTAGATGAAGATTTTGAATATAGATGATGAATATCATCGATTCTAGAGTAAACTAGAATGAAAATTCATCAAAAACGATTTTCGCTTACCGTAGCTACGAAGACGAAGGTATCTTGCTTGGTTTAAGGCTCTTGGGTGTTTTGATTATCAAAAGTCGATGGATGCTTGAGGATTTCAGAGAATTCGATGGTTAGAGGGGAAAAGAGAGAGTTTGGAGAAGGAGGTGGCTAGGGTTTCAAGTGAAAACTAAAATTTTGTGCAAATGAGCTAAGGCAAAAGGGAGTACCCCCCCCATTAAACCTTGAGGCCGAAAATTGGGAGGAAGAATGGCCTTCGGGCCCTTGGCCCGTCTCGTGTATTCCGTCACGTCTCGAGCCACGCGTCGTCTAATTTTTACGCTTTCAGATTCCGCGCGCAATAACGGTTCCAACGAACTATCATATGCCCTAGGATTTGGATAAATTATATTTTTAGAACCAATTTAAGTTGTTTTAACAGGCTTTAGGCAAAGCCCATGGATGTAAGGCTAATTGGGTTATGGTGAAGTTTCGTGTTTTACATTTTAGAAAACCCTCGATTGGGCTCAATACATAGAACCTCATACGATGACAAGCCACTAGTCACATAATGATATAGGCTCCAGGCCCATCATAAAAACGTAGGCCCATTAGACCAAAATTTGGGCCCAACAAGAAAAGAACCATAAATCAAGGCCTAGTCCAATTAAAGACGAAGGTCAAAGTCAAAAGTCAAAATTCAAACTACTGCCAAGGCCAACGTACCTATTTTGGTGATGGATGTCACACCAGTCAAGTCGATGTCTATATCCAATCCCAAATCAACAAATTCAGCCTCAATAATCATAGGCTCCTCTGTCACATCTCATCCTTCCTTAACTCTCTTCTCTGCTTCTGTTCAACAACCTTTTGTCCTCCTACATCACTTCCACTTGCACCACCACCATCCGTACTTGCTTCTCCTCCCATACCAGATGACCTCCCCACTTTCAGGAACGAATACTTTGATGTGTCAGTCAGATTATCCAGCTCCTCTTGTGATAGTTGGTTTGTGTCACCAACTTTGCCTTTGAGCTCATTCACTTCCTTCAATAGCCTTTTGATAAGTTCCTGCTAGTCCATCATCATAACCTTCATACTTTCTATCTGCTCGTCTTTCTCCTTCTCTCTCAACTCCTGATTAACTAACTTAGTTTTAATCATGCTCAGTTCATTAGCCAATGAAGTATTTACATTTCTGATCACATCTTGATCCAATTCAGATCGGGGATCCCTCCTTTCTTCGAACATCGGCTGCTTATGCTTAGATCTCCTTTCAGTTTCGTGAGCCGGTTCCCCTTGACTAGCCTTTTTTTTGGTCCTTCTCTCTCTTTGAGTCCGCAGCTCCTCTTCAACTTCATCAATCTCAGAATCTAGATCATATTCTTTCTCCTTTGCATACCTCTTCCTTTTCTTTATGGCTTCAGTTTGTTTATCCCTATTTTCTTTAGCATTTTTGTTTTCATTTTCAATCAACCTTCTTATGTAGTTCCATCTCTCGGCAGGACACATGTTTTCCAGTAAAAATGTTATTTTACCGCTGAAGTCATGTCTAATAGCTGAGCAGTCTGCAAATATTCTTGTATTCATTTGCATCAGCCTCTTAACTTCCTCATGTCTTGGCAAATGGGGCTTCTCAGCATTAATGATCATCTGGATAAACCTTGGATATAACAGCCATTTGTCTTTCTTTAAGGCCATGACATTTTTAGTCATACAGTCAAATATTAGTCTTACAATATTGGCCTTTTGTCCTCTACAGAATACAAACATGGCCTTTGCCCACTATGCATTTAAACCATCTGATCCTCCATTTCTATGATCCAAGCACATAATGAACATGTGGGCAATGTATCTCCATTCCTTGGACAAAAACGACTTTTTAATTTCCTTCTTTGACTTACAAGATGGTCCTTCATACCCAATGCTTCGATAAGCATTAAGGACTTCAACATCAGACATACTAACCTCATCTCCACAATCATCTTCCAACCTTAATACCCTCGCAACCGTTTCAGCACTAATAACCATGTCTTCCCCAAGAACTCTTGAAGTAATCCTGTGTGGAGTAGATCCCAAGTCACATTCTGCATTAACCCAAAAATCTCTAATGTGAATGTCGTAGATCGTGGGTAAATGAGATATGGCATAGTGAATGGAAGACTGTTTCAGCCATCTAATACAATCTCTAAATCCAACAGTCTTTGGATTACTATCGTCTAGTAGTGTCACAATATTAGTCTTCTCATCGAACTTTAAGTTTGCCATGAACTGCAAAATATAAACATAGGTAAGTAAGATGTAACATAAAGATAATTAACCAATAAGAAAAATTTAAAAACAACAATAGTTTCGCTGATATGGCTTCGCAGAAGTTTTTGAAACTAAGTTCAACAGTTTCACTGACCGGCGAAGCTATAGGTTCGCTAGGCACAACACTTAGTTTCGCTGTTGATTGAACATATGTTTTGACCAAAAAAAAGTGTACATTCGCTGTAACTCAGCCCTAGACCATGAGTTTGAGCGATTCTACACTTTCGCTGAGGACAAACTTATGAATCAGACAACAGCAAAGTTCTAGGTTCGCTGACCCCAACAGAACAGATTATGTGCAGGGCGAAAGTATAGTTTCACTAGAAAGGTTCGAGCGAAACTATCAGGTATGCTTGGACAGCATAACCAGATAGATTCGCTCGCAATAGGGAACTTTCGTTCAGTTTCGCTGGATAAGTTTGGTAGATTCGCTGGATGAAACAGGCGAAGTTTCGAACTAGCGAATCAACCCAAAACTATCGATTAATCCATAAAACCACAATTAAATTGTTAATTCAGAGACCCAATACCTACCAAATGGATTAGAAACAAACAATCTCGACGGAAATGATGAAAAATGGGGTTAAATAGATACGGCCACAGAGAAACTAGTGTTAGATTCACACGACATAATATGAAATGATGAACTCACTGTGCCATATATATGACCTAGTTTCGCTGGCAGCGAGTAGTTTCGCTCGGCATCACAAAAGAAATCAGTGTTCGGTGAGCAGCGATAGTGCCGGGAGAAACTATAGATTCGCTCGGCAAACCTGCAAGTGAAACTGTAGTTTTGCTGCAGCCAAAAACTTAAAAAAATTTATATGGCTTTTATGAAAAACATTCTTTGTCCCACAACATCAGCACATAACAAAGAATTTAAAACAAATAAGGAAAAAATAAAAGGATATAGAGACTTCTTTTTCAAGAAATTGATCTGGAGAGTCAAAGGTTTGCGGGATTGCTGATATGTTTGTCCTTTTAAACTCATGCCTTCCTTTTTTCAACAAGTAATCTGCTGCAGTTTTATCATGTTTTGGATTCATTTGGAAAACTCAGATGACTTGGATCCCACAAATATTCAGCAAAGTACTAATCCAGTTCTTCATGGTTTATTGAGCAATATAATTCACTTTGCTTGAATTCTTATATATTTCAACAATGATTCTAAATATAGGGACAGATGATAAGAGCTCCAGGTCTATACTTACGTATAACAGAGGAGATAATCATTTTATCTCACTGATGAGAGCTTTAGGTCTATAGTTACGTATAACAGAGAAGTTCATCAGAATGTGCTGATGAGAGCTCCAGGTCTATACTCACGTATAACAGAGGAGATTATCACTCCAGGTCAATGTTCACACATAGCAGAGGAGCTAAGCACGAGATATTCACCTATTCTATTTAAAATTTATGCATCAAGGCAAAGATATGAACTCTCAACCCATATTAGATAAGGCCTTGTAGCTTTGTGCAGGCTAAGATATCATGAGGATAATCCTTGTCATCGAGTTCTTAAACTTTAATTAGGCTACACGATTACTGTTTACTTTGATATTGGGCAGAGCGTACCATGCATATCCCAAACAATGCTATTGATTCTCCTTCAAACTTCTTTTACATGAAGTTCCTGAAAAGACAAAAATATTTTAATTCTCCCCGAATTTTTTTTTCGCAGCCGCGAAACAAAAAAAAAATTAATATAAGCTGAAACAAACAAAATAAAGATGTGAAGACATCTGGGATACAAAAGTTTATCAAAAAAGTTTATAAACAAAAAGTTATTTACAGAATGATCCACATTAAGATAAGAAAGAGGTTTTAAAAGGATATTAACCCAACATGGAAATCAATTCATAAAAACGTGGTTTATCAAATTTTTTTGTGAAAAGATCCGCTCGTTGGTTTTTTGTATCAATCGGAATGATATCTATAAAACCCTTTTCTTGAGCGTCGCGGATGGCATGAATTGCGAGCAACTGGAGCAAGCACTTCATTTTTCCACATCAACAAGCCAAAAACTATTGATAGCCCTTCTTGAATGTTGCTATGTAACAAAAAAAATTGTTAAGACTTGGAAATTGGGACCCAAGTCTTGACTGACTTAGGTCTTGAAACGAAAGACTTTTTACATAAGAAATTATTTACAAAATGATTTAATCTACTTCCAAAGGAACTATGATTATATTTCTATTAACAAATGCAGGACAAGTTTTAAGAACATGATCATCCTTTCCACATCTAAAATATCAGGACTTCAATCTTTTATTGTTACATCTTAAAACATATGCTTGATCAGTTAAGATTTCTTCCTCACCTTCAGACGTGTAAGAATTCGAATTGCTACATGAGTCATGTGATTCTTTTAATATTTCCTTTGTAACTTTCATTTTAGCAAATCCGGATTCATTTTCGTTAATATTGTTAACGTTTGAGGAAGTTGTCTCAATATCTTTAAGAGTTGAAATCCGACTAGGTGTGAAAGATGGGATAGGATGAGAAAGAAACTTTTCAAAATAATTTGGGTGTGAACATCTTTTTGAAGCATTAGGTAAACAATTATCATAATGATAATCAAGTGAATTTGAAACGTCATCATTAGATTCATCGACATCAGAGGGTAAACAAGATGAACTAGAACTAGGGCTACATGAACTACTGTCTGTGACAGATGTTTGTGACACAAATCTACTTAAGCTACTTTCTATATAGACTTTTTGGAATCTGAAACATTAAAACTAGAGCTGCCCAGACCACTACTTGCACCATAATCATATTCCTCTCGAATCTCCTTATGATTTACTCCTTCTAAACCTACATACAAACTGTCAGTATCTTTTTGAATTAATTCATTAGTTGGATGAGGTGTAGGCATAGGAGAATAACAATAAGTGCTAGGTGGAGGATAAACATGAGTGGTTTCTTTGCTTCCCAAACTAGTCTTAATTCTAGCCCCCCTTTGATTCTTGCAAAGTTCCTAAAGTTTCATCCCAGAAATTGTCCATTTTTCAAGTTTGGGTTTTAATTTGCTTGTTTCAAATTCAGCAAGTGCCACACGTTCAGTTAAAGCATTTATTTCAATGTTTCTTTTCAAAAGATTTCTTTTTAAATGCTCATTTTTTTTAATGCTTCATTTAACTTAACAAAATATTTAGACTCATTAGTTTTAAGTTCCTTATTAATTTGTTTCAATTCTTTTTCATTATCCAACAACAGTCTGTTTGCCTTATAAACCCCAAATAAACGGATTTTGCAAGGAGGAGAGCACATGTCTTGACTTACCTCATAAGGGAGACCCATAACTACCTTTTCAGCAGCTAGGGCCTTGTCACACTGACAAACCGGAGTATTCTTCTTGTCTTCTTCATCCTCCACTGCTTTCCCGCTATCCTTCTCATTGTACTATCCTCTTTCACATTTTCTTCTGACTCATCCATCTTTTTTTCATCTTCAATACCTGCTTTCTCACATCCACCCTCTTCAACTTTAGCTTTCTCAACCTTTTTCTCTTCATCCTGAACCCTTTCCTTGCTGCTTTCACCAATAACCTCTTGAGTCTCAACCTTGAGCTCTCTAAAAGGATCAAAGTCATCAATAGATTCCACTTCACATCCACTAACTCAGCCACTAGTACATGATTGATTTCTTCCTCAGTTTCCTTAATTTCTGCGCTCCAATCAAAATTTGAGATGAGTGTCGTTTCCTTCTTTGACTTGACTTCTTCTTTGTCAGTAATGGGGATACCTTTAGAAGTTCCAGAAGTTCCTAGTTCAGAAATGATAGGATTTGGATATTCTCATTTAAAGTGCCCCAGCTGTTTGCAATTAAGCATCTTAATTTTGACTTATCAAAACCCAGCTTAGAATTCTAATTCTGATTTCCAAAGCTCCTTCTACCAGTTTGTTCCATGAATCTTCTTGCACGTAGTATGAGCATGGCCATTTTCCATTGGATGTCTGTTTAACTCCCCCGTAACTAAAGCTTCATAACTGTGCACGAACATCCCAAATAATGCCATAGTATCCTATGGAATTTGAGCAGTGACAGAAGGTTTTGAGCTTGAACTAACACTTGTAGACCCCCCACTAGGCATATTTGAAGCACCAAATCCTGTAGAACCACCATAAGCTGAACCATACATAGACGAGTTTGTAGCGGATGACACTAATGCAACATTTTGTGGATATACAGTGGCTGGCATCATGGATTGATTGTATTCTCTTCTCTTAAATCCAAATCAAAAGATTTCAATTTGTTGATTACATCCATAAGTTTGTAATCAGCACAGTTTCTTTCCTGCTTCAACATCTTAACTTGCAGGCTTCATTGAGGTGGAAGTGAGTCCAAGAGTTTAGAGACTTGTTCATGATTTCCCAACTGCTCATCATATTTCTTTAAGGTGCTTGAGATGGACAGAAATCGATTTGTTATGTCAGTGAGGCTTTCATTTTTGTGTCCAACAAATGAATTAAACTCCTTTTCAGCTTGAGCTTTCCTATCTTTCCTTAGATCCTCATTTCCATCATAGAATTCACATAAGGAGTCATATAAAGATTTTGCATTCTTATGTTCAGCAAATCGGTTATAGATGTCTTGAGATAAGCAGAGAGTTAAAGCTCCAAAAGCTTTTTGATCACGATCAATTAACTTCAAGTCTTTTTCAATGAAGGTAGATGAATCGGTGTTTGGAGAAGTAACTTGACCGACAGTGACAGTTGGAGTGTGAGGACCATTTACAATTGATTCCCATTGATTATGATCGGTGTAATAAAAGAAGTCTTTCAAACATCTTTTCCAGTCCTCAAAATTATCACCATTTATAAGCCACGGTGGCCTATTTGGAGCAACACTCTCCAAGTCAGATATGGTAATATTGATAGACATCATTAGCTAAAGAGGATAGTTTCGCTGACAAACAGGTAAATTCGCTGGTAACTTCGCTGGCAAATTCGCTGCTAGATTCGCTGGGAAACAAGCAGCAGTTTCGCTCAAACAAATGATCAAAACTCTAGCTTCGGCAATAGTTTCGCTAAGACTAGTAGAACTTTCGTTCTAAAATAAATTTGTCAGCACTTTCGCTCGATGTGACTAGCAGACAGTTGAACTTTCATTCAAAAATGGACTACTTTCGCAGACAATAGCACCGTATTTTGAAATCACCAAATCCTACAGTTTCGCTGGTAAATTCGTTGGACGAACTATAAATTCGACCGATGAATCTGAAACTCCTTTTCAGAATAAAATCAACCCAATCTCATTCAAAACACAATGAATTTGGAATCTGATGGTTACTATAGCTTCGCTTATCCAAAACGTTCAATCCTCAATCACTTTCCATAACAAAAACACCAAAACAGATTTGAAAAATGATGGAACAGTAACTTTCTTTCGAAAAGTTGCCCAAAACAACATAATCAAGAGCACAATGGCTCTGATACCATATTGTTGGTCCTAATGATCGATTCAACGGTGCACTTGATGCTTGACAATGATTTTCGATTGAATCAACACTTATAAACACAATAACATAATGAAATTCAATGAATATAAACCATAAATTGCAATAACAAAGGCTCAATGATATAAATAATGAACATCCAGCCACACACACACAATAGCAACACAAATATTCTGTATTAGGGTTTTGCCAAAAGTTACTTACAAGATAAAAGATTACAATATATAAGAAACCTAGTTTCGCTGGTAGTTTTGCTGACTAGCGAAACTGTCTGTCTAACTACTAGTTTCACCCAGCAGCGAACTATAGATTCGCCGGGTGAACAGAATCAGCTGACTCCGGGCAAAACTATAGTTTCTCTCGTAGATTCGCTGGAATACAAAATTACAAATAAATACTAAATACAAGATAAAACTAACAATTAACCTATTACATAATCAAAATAAACCTATCAACTATAGTGAGTCCAACCTATGTAGATCATCAGATACATTCAACAAATGTTCAAGACATGATTTAATAATCTATTTTGATTCATTTTGAAGAAGATTCTGTGTTTTTTTTGTTAACTGAGCTCTCAAAATCATCCATACACTGTTTTCAAATAGAAACGTCATAAAAATCACAAAACCTAGTTGGTTTTAAAGGGTTTTTGGATAAAACATGTATCGTTCTATCAATTTTCAACACTCAAATACTATTTTGAGTGATTTAAATCCATAAGTTGTGTTTGACCATCATATTCGAGTTGTTCTATACTCGAATCAGGCACTAAACATCTTCAAAACAACAAACCAATTGTTGTTTATTCAGGGTTGTCAAAACCACAACTGTTCTAGGATAAACCCTAGTTCATCATTAGCACCAAATCTTCAAAATCTACGAAGATTTTGTTGATTTTCATCAAAACAAGTGAAGAAACTGTTCTTCATTTGCATTTTTGAAAAATCATTAAGTTTTCACTTTTTGATTCATCAACCGCCGTTCTAAAAAGATACTAATTGTTTTTAGGGTTTTGACTTTTGTTGGCTGAAATTAAAAGGGATTCTATTGACAGAATATTCCATACCCATGCAACACCATCATTGTGCCATGACTGGCGTAATATTGTACTTAATAAATTAAATTCCTTTATTTGGTAATTTAAAAGTCATCAAACAAATCAAACAAATCCTAGTGACCTGGGAAGGCAACCCGAGGCGGTGCTCGTGGCGGGCGTACTACTGGGCCACGTGTCACCTGAAGCAAAGCTAAGGCTCCCGAGACAGTTCATGAGGACTCGGGTATTCATAGCCACCAAGAGGGTGAAGGATTAGCCACCCTCAAGTCTACGGCAAAGGAAGCTATTGCTGACGAAGTCTACAACGTCATGCCGAACGTGTTACCTTCAGTGGTGATCGAGGTATTAAGGGCAGTGAAGGAGGGTGAAAAGACCAATGATGCAGGGGAGAAGGAGAAAGCTGATGAAGAGCCATTTAGTCCTAAGGTGGTAATTCATGATGATGATAGCGAGGGGGAGAAGGAGACCGCTAAGGGGTGCACCTATGGGGCGTTTCAGAGGTGCAAACCTCCGACCTTTGATGGTAACGGCAATGCTTCTGCTACTCATCATTGGGTTCGAGAGATGGACATAGTCCTAGACATTAGTGAGTGTCGGGAGGTCAAAAGGTGAAGTTTGCCTCCCATTCTTTTATTGACTTGACATTATGCTGGTGGGACAACATTGTCCAAGCTGAGGGGAAACGGTCTGTTGCAAGGATGAGGTGGTCGGATTTGAAGGAACTGGTACTGGAGGAGTATTGTCCACATCGGGAGTTGGACAAAATTGTGAAGGAGTTCTTGCACTTGGAGGCTGGAAACAAGACTTATCAAGAGTATACCTCCAAGTTAAATGAGCTTTCAAGACTCGTGCCGAATCTAGTAACCCTAGAGTCCAAGAAGATCAAGAGATACATTCACGGTCTGCCCGTGGATATCAGGAGGAACATGATAGCTGCTAGACTGAGCACTTTCAGGTCCACAGTAGATTTGGTCGGAAGGTTGTATGATGAGAGGGATCCGGTGCCAATTCAGAGGAAGGTTGAAAAGAGTTGGAACAAGAATAGTAACGGGAAGCGATTTAGGGGGGACCATTATGGGATCAGAGAAAAGAAGATGAGGATTGACGATCGCTGCCCAGGATCGTGTAAAGGGGGTAACAGGAGGGAATGTAAGAAGTATAGGAAGGTTCACTTGGGTTAATGTAAAGTGGGGATGAACCGGTGTTTTAATTGTGGAGGCGAAGGCCACTATGCTAGAGAGTTTGGGGTACCACGATGTTATTAGTGTGGGGAGATAGGCCACTCGGGCTGAGATTGCAAGAAGGGTGGAGCAAGGAGCTCAGGGACTCAGACTATGGGAGAGAAAGGGAGGAGTGAGAACACCAAAGCCAAGGCAAGGGCATTCAACATGACTCGGGAAGAAGCCAGAGTGGATCCTGAAGTAGTTTCAAGTATGTTTCTGGTAAACCAACTGTATGCTTTTGTGCTCTTCGATTCGGGTGCTAGTAGAAGTTTTCTATCTGCTACCTTTTGTCGTGAAATGCATGGTAAGAATAAGAAGATAGATGTGCCCTTCTATGTAGAGACAGCGATAGGAAAGTCTACTAAAGTGACAGATGTGATAGACGATTGCCTCGTAGAGTTGGACGGTCATAAGTTTCCTGCTAGATTGTACGTGATGGCCCTACAAGGTTTTGATGTGGTGTTAGGGATGGATTGGTTAGCGGTCTACGAAACGAACATTATGTGCCGAAAGAAGACGATTTGTCTGACTGCGCCTGATGGCAGTTTGGTTACGATACATGGAGACAAGGAGTGCATTACATCGCAAGTAATCTCGATGATCACGGCTGAGAAGTTTATGAGACGCGGGTGTGGTGCTTACTTGACCTATGTGAAGGATGTGGATGCTACCGTGCCTCAATTGTCAGGCGTACCGGTAGTATGCGATTTCCCTGATGTGTTTCCCAAAGACCTACCAGGGGTACCACCTGACCGCGAGATTGAGTTCCATATTGATCTGATACGTGGTGCCCAACCTGTTGCAAAGGCTCCGTATCATCTCGCTCCCTCCAAGATAAAGGAATTGATGACCCAGCTGCAAGAGTTGTTATATAAAGGGTTCATCTGATCGAGTATCTCTCCTTGGGGTGCTCCGGTCTTGTTTGTAAAGAAAAAGGATGGTAGCATGAGGATGTGCATCGACTACCATGAGTTGAACAAGTTAACAGTGAAGAACAGGTACCCACTACCGAGGATTGATGACTTGTTTGATCAGCTCCAAGGCGCCAGCTGGTTCTCAAGGATAGATCTCCGATCTGGTTACCATCAGCTAAAGGTCAAAGAACAGGATATCCCGAAAATCGCGTTTCGAACTCGATACGGGCATTACGAATTCTTCATTATGTCTTTCGGTCTAACCAACACGCCAGCTGCTTTTATGGATCTAATGAATCGGGTGTGTCGGTCGATGTTGGATAAATCAGTGATTGTGTTTATTGATGATTTATTGATTTATTCGAAGAGTGAAGAAGAGCATGTCAGTCACATTCGCAAGGTATTGGAGACACTTAGAAGAGAGAAGTTGTATGCTAAGTTCTATAAATGCGCATTCTGGTTGCGGGAAGTTCAGTTTTTGGGTCATGTGGTTAATTCTGAAGGGATTATGGTGGACCCGGAAAAAGTGGAGGCGGTTATGCAATGGAAGACCCCAAAGACGCCATCCGAGATCCGTAGTTTCTTGGGTTTGGCGGGCTATTACAGACGGTTCATCCAAGACTTCTCGAAGATAGCTTCACCATTGACCAAATTGACGTATAAGGATGTGAAATTTGTATGGGGTCAAGTGCAGGAGAATGCTTTCAAAGAGTTGAAGACAAGGTTGACTCAAGCTCCTGTCTTGACGTTACCTGAAGGGAATGAAGACTCGGTGGTCTATTCCGATGCTTCTTATTCAGGATTGGGTTGTGTGTTGATGCAAAGGGGAAGGGTTATAGCCTATGCGTCCCAACAATTGAAAATCCATGAGGCTAACTATCCCACTCATGACCTGGAGTTGGCGGCTGTGGTTTTTGCATTGAAGATTTGGAGGCACTACCTGTACGGGACGAGGTGCACCATCTTCACTGATCACAAAAGTTTGAAGTACTTCTTCGAGCAGAAGGATGTTAACATGAGACAAAGAAGATGGTTAGAGTTGATCAAAGATTACAGCTATGAAATCCACTATCATCCAGGTCAGGTGAATGTGGTAGCCGATGCCCTCAGTCGAAAGGAGAGGCCAGAGCCGATTTCGGTGAAGGCTTGCTAGCTGGTTGTGACATCGGATGTTATGGGTCAAATCAGGTAATTCCAAGATGAGGCATTAAAGGATGATAAGATCAACTCTGAACGAATGAAGGGGCAGGTGGCGGATTTGGGGGAAACACCCTTGGATTTAAAACCCGTTTTAGGCGGATGTTGATTCCTCGCTACGGGGAGCTGATGGGAAGGATCATGGATGAGGCTCACAAAACATGGTATTCTATCCATCCTGGTGCTACAAAGATGTATCATGATCTAAAAAGGATTATTGGTGGCCAGGGATGAAGCGTGACATGGTGGAGTACGTGAGTAAGTGCCTGACCTGTTTACAAGTGAAGGCGGAACACCAGAAACCATATGGGAAGATCCAACCTTTGGATATACCCTAATAGAAGTGGGAACACATCACCATGGATTTCATCACAAAGTTGTCTCGCACTACGAGAGGATGCGATACCATTTGGGTGATCGTAGACCGCCTGACGAAGAGTGCATACCTTTTGCCAATCCGAGAGACTTACTTGTCGTAAAGGCTGGCGGAGCTGTTCATCAAGGAGATCGTAACTCGTCATGGCATGCCGGTGTTTATTGTTTCTGATAGTGACACCCAGTTCACGTCCAAGTTCTAAAAGAGATTTCATGATGCGATGGGGACGAGGTTACATATTAGCACGGCTTATCACCCTCAGATAGACGGTCAATTAGAATGGATCATTCAGACCTTGGAGGATATGCTCCGGGCATGCATTATTGACTTTGGTGGAAGTTGGGATGAACACCTACCATTGGTAGAGCTCTCCTACACAACAGTTATCATGCCAGTATAGGCATGCCACCATTCAAAATGTTGTATGGGAAGAGATGCAGAACCTCGATGTGTTGGGGTGACATCAGGCAAAAGGAGTTGGGAGGCACCAAGATCATTGAAGCCACATTGGAAAAGCTAGGAAAGATCAAGGCTTTTATGAAGGCGGCCAAAGATAGGCAAAAGTCGTATGCTAACAAGAGGCACAAGCCGATCGAATTCCAGGTGGGTGATAAAGTGATGCTGAAGGTTTCACCCTGGAAGGGGATTATTCATTTTAAAAAGAAGGGTAAGCTAAGCCCGAGATATGTAGGACCTTTCCGAATCATCGCACGAGTAGGAGAGGTGGCCTATAGGTTGGAGCTTCTCGATGAGTTAAGTGGAATTCATCCAACATTCCATGTATCTCATCAGAGAAAATGCCTAGCTGATGAAGATATGATTGTACCACTGGAAGCCATTGAAGTGGATGAACGGCTCAATTATGTAGAGCAACCAGTGGCAATCATTGATCGAAAGGTGAAGATATTACGGAATAAAGTGGTTCCACTAGTGCGAGTACAATGGAGGCACATGAAAGGATCTGAGTCTACGTGGGAGACTGAGGAGGAGATGAAACAACATTACCCACAACTATTCGAAGAGTGACATGTTTTGGGGACGAAACCTCTATAAGGGGGTGGACTTGTAACACCCAAAAATTTATTGAGAAAAGAATAAAGACAAAAGGAGAAGTTTCAAAAGTGGAGGGGCTAAATTGTACAAAGGAGAAACACTATTATTTTATGTTTAAAGTGGGCATGGCCACCCACTACACTGCTGCACCAACTGCTTCGACCGCTAGAGAGAAGAAAAGCAGAATTTCCACCGGTTCTAGAGAGAAGAAGAAGACCTTCTTGAAGGTGAGTTTTTCATGTGTTTTTGCTCGGTTTCAACTGATTTTTCAGCTTTGGGACCAATTCTTAAGTGTTCTTTTATGTTCGGTTTGTGTTTTGGTGGGTTTAAGCGTTTGAACTCCTGGTTGCTCTTGGATTTGGAGGAGTTTTACTCGAAAGCAGTATCCCCTCTTTTAAATGTTTTTGCTTATTTGGGGGCTGATGTGCATATTTGACTGATGTTTTCGAAACAAGTTATGATTTTTCATGTATGGTACGAACAATGTTGATGATATGGTATGTTATGTTATTCTATGGTTGATTGCTTAAAGTTTATGATGTTCTAAGTGTTAGACTGATAGATTTAAGCTGTGTTCATGTTAGAATGATGATTGGGAACTGATAATGGTATAAGTTGAATTGCAGGTTAGTTTTTATGTTCAACCACATTTAATAGAAAGTCTTTTGTTCATGCGCATTTGTTAAAGTCTTCATGCGCATTTGTAAGTCTTCATGCGCATTTGTTAGTCTTCATACGCATTTGTTAAAGTCTTCATGCGCATTTGCTAAGTGTTCATCTGTATTTGTTTGGCCCATGCGCATTTGCTAAGTGTTCATCCGCATTGCTTTGCCCATGCGCATTTGCTAAGTGTTCATCCGCATTTGTTTTGTCCGTATGCATTTGCTTTGATTCATCCGCATTTGCCTTTAGTAAAGTCTAAGTGTTCATCCGCATTGTTCATACGCATTGTCTAAAGACTTGGGATTTTTTAGAAATTTTGGGAATAGAATTTAGGTATGGAGAACTTCTGTATGAGGAAAGATTATGCTTATTTAAGGATTATTATGCATGGTTCCTTCTTATGTGCTGCTTTTCTATGTTTATAATATTTTCATGATATGTGATTATGTAATGTGCATCTTAATAAGTATTATCCTTAACAAGTGGACACTAAAGAATAAAACAAGAATATTGAAACTTAATGCATGTTACCCCGGGCCCTTATGGTGAATGAAAAGCTTTGCAAGAAAAATGAATGGAGGTGCACGACCTTGTTGTCGTTAGCTCAACTGATGTGTGGCTGTATAGCCCATGAGGATGCACATCTGGGGTCTAATCCTGGGGATTGACCAATGAATGAATGAGATCCTAGTTCATGAGCAGGCTTCATGCCTAGCAGTGTGGATCAACTGTCGATGGGTTAGCTACCAGGATAAATGTTTGCCGACAGGGGTTTGGCATTTGTTGCCAACCAACAATGTAGGCTCTTGCTTTGTGCAATCCTAGTTAATGAAAGAGAAAGATAATGGAAGAAAGAAAGATAATGAATCAATTTATATATTGAGGAATGATCACCTAATGAAATTTACAAAGTGTATTTCTCTATATTATTAAACTAGAACTCACTCAGCAACGCTGACTTTTTTATGCATATCAGTTGGCAGAGGAGGATGTTGTGAAGGATGGCACGTGGGTGAGGCTACTTGGTGGGCAAAGACTGGAATCCATCCGTGCATGATGATATTGTTGTTTTGTATACAACTGAAAGATTCTTTTATAACTGTAAAATACAATGATGTATTATTTAGCAACATTAAATATTAATGCATGAATGGTTTTTGATAACTTAATCCGTTACGATGTTTTTTTTATGAAATGTAATTATCCTATATGAAAAAAAATGCTGTGATTGTCCAACTGTGAGGTCTCCGGGAACGGGGCCTTACAATGTAATACTCTAAGCAGTCTATATTTGCAAGTAAATTGGTATAAACAAATTGTGAATACCTGAACTTGATCCCCTAAATCATTCCATGGACTATAAAGGAAAGGTCTTTAGGAATCTGGTCCCAACCTCCATGCTTGTTGGATAAGCTATGAACGATGACATGGAGGAGGTACTTCCACTGAGAGGAGACCTTCCCCTTTCTGAAGGTCCTGACTAAGAAGTCACCTTCATAGTCTATCTGCTCAAAGGAGTGGCTAACAGCAGGTTTTGGAAAGGATAAATCACCTTCTACATCCATGGTGAGTGTTTATGGAGGCTAGAGTGATGAAGATTGTCTTCCCCTGCACTGTGGCATATAGTGACTTCTCCCCATCCATGGTGACCTCTTGGCAGGTCCTCCATAATTCCAATAACTGATCCTCATAGAGAGGAGGATCAATGGTGAGGGAGGTGAATTAGTTTGACAAAGAAAGGTAACACATACCTCTGAGAGACCAGGATCTTTCTCAGAGTCTAACAGAGCAACTTGATTATGTTGCCTGTGAAGATGCATGGAGAAATCGGGTTGGTTTCTGCAATCGGGGTTGGCCATTTGAGGTAGCTTTACAGAGAAGGAAGATAAGAACAAAGGTTGTTTGTGGGTGAATTAGGTTAGAGAAAAAGGCAGATGAAGAGGATAGTGAGAAGTGGGGGAACCATTAAGAGAATATATATGAGATGGATTTGAGACAAAGTTTAAGCAAAAGAATAAACTTTGAAATCCGAAAGTCGATCCCACCTTTGAAAAAGTGCCCAAAAAGGTAGTTTTCTTGGAAATTGAAATCTTCCGAAGGTATTGCTTCAGAAGTTTTAAGAAAAAGCTTCCGAAGCCAATTTGGCTTCAAAAGATATTCTTAAGATTTGTGAATTTTGCTTCAGAAGAAAAATACTTAGAGAATTTTTCTTCTAAGACATGATTGGTTTCGGAAGAGATTAAGACTTGGGAGTTTAACTCTAAAGAGAATAAATCTTCCGAGAATTAATTGCTTTCGGAAGAAATTGTCCTTCAAATAGATGTAAGTACTTAGAAGCATAATTAAGCTTCGGAAGATATTCTCAGAATTTCTTCCGAAGATAAATTTCTTATAAGTAGTTATCTGATTTGAAGACATAATTTTCTTCCAAGACAACTTTAAATCTTCCGAAAGAAATATGTTTGGAAAAATTTTCAAAAATCTAAGGAACATCATTTTAAAGATTTTCTTCCAAAATAAACTGGGCTTAAGAAGGTGATAAAATAGACAACTTAGGACACATAGGTTTTAGAAATAAAGTTGATTTAAGTTTAAGAAAATCTACTCAAAGTTAATCATCCCAATACCTGATACAAGATATTTGAATCTCCGTTCATCAAAAGCATTAGTGAACAAATCAGCATATTGTTCATTTATGTTAACTTTGACTAGTTTGATTAATCCCTTTCAAAGTTATCTCTAACCAAATGATACCTGATGTTGATGTGTTTTGTACTTAAGTGCTACACAGGATTCTCTGTAATAGAGATAACACTATTGTTGTATATGTGGATGAGAGTCTCTTTGAAGTTGAATCCATAGTCCAGCATCTGATTCTAAATCCAAAGCACTTGAGCACAGCAGCTTGTAGCAATAATGAATTCAGCTTCAGCAGTTGATGCAGACACACATGATTGTTTCTTGCATTTCCATGAGACAATCCTTCCACCAAGGAATTAGCATCCCCAGATGTAGACTTTGCAGTGATGTTGCATCCACCATAGGCATTATCTGTATAGGCATACAGATTGAAGTCAGGATTCTTTAGATACCATAGGCCAAGCTTGCGATCACCTTTGAGATATCTAAGAATCCTCTTGACAGCGACCAGGTATGACATCTTGGGGTTGGCTTGATATCTTGCACAGATGCATGTGGCAAACATGATATCAGGCTTGCTAGTTGTGAGATACATAAGAGACCCAATCATAGCCCTGTAGAGATGTACATCCACACACTCTCCCTCAAGATCAAGTCCAAGGGAGTGGTTTCTGGCTATGGGTGTCTCAGCAACCATAAAATCAGTCATGTTGAATGTTGTAAGTATGTCTTGTACATACTTTGACTGACTTATGAAGATTCCATTGTCAACTTGCTTCACTTGAATTCCCAGAAAGAAATTGAGTTCCCCCATGGCACTCATTTCAAATCTATTCTTCATCAGCCTCTCAAAGTCTTTACAGAACCTTGGATTAGTTGACCCGAAGATAATGTCATCTACATATACTTGAACGAGCATTAAGTCATTCCCTGTTCCTTTGATTAAGAGGTTCCATCTATAGTAACCCTCTTGTAGCCATGTTGACAGAGATACTGAGATAGTGTCTCATACCACTTTCTTGGAGCTTGGTGCAGCCCATAAAGAGCTTTATCAAGCTTGCAGACATAATCAAGATGATCTGGGTCTAAAACCTGGTGGTTGTTTGACATACACCTCTTCATAAATCACCCTATATAGAAAAGCACACTTGATATCAAGTTGTTAGACCTTGAAATCCTTGGATGCAGCAAAAGCCAGGAATATTCTTACAGCTTCAAGTCTTACCACAGGAGCAAAAACATCTGTGTAGTAGATTCCTTCTTCTTGTGTGTATCCTTAAACAATAGTCTGGCCTTGTTCTTGAGGACAAGTTCTTGATCATCCTTCTTGTTTCTAAAAACCTACTTGGTTCCTATGGTAGTCTTCCCATGAGGAAGAGGACATAGGTTCCAAACCTTTTGTCTTTTGAATTGAAACAACTTCTCTTGCATTGTTTCAACCCAACTTCCATCCTTCAAAGCCTCATCAACTTTCTTTGGCTCTATCTGGGACAAGAAGCAAGAGTATAGACAATCATTTTTGTCATGGGTTTGTCCTCTTATTCTAACCCCTGTATCAATATTTCCAATGATGTTTATGGTGGGGTGTGACTTGTGGATCCTGAGTTGAGGGATCACAGAAAGTTGATTGGAAAGATTAAAATTAGAGAAATTCAGATCTGGTAATAGAGTATCACCCACCACATCAGTACACTTATCAAGAGAGACTTGATCCAATGAGTGTGTGACATTATTTATGTTGTCTTCTATGGAGTGGTTATCAGCATCAAGAAATTCTTGATCACTGTCACCACCTCCATTTCCTCCTACATTTAAAGCTCCTTCACCTGAGTTTTGAACCTTTGAGCCAGAATTGGTAGCTATCTCAGATGTATCAGCTGAATTTGTCATGTTTGTGATGATAGGATCTTCACTTGTAGGGTTAGTTACCACTGAGCTGAAGTAGTATTCTTGCTTGGTCTTCTCAGCTCAAATCTTGGGTCAGGATCTCCTGTTGATAAGTTACCTATAGATCCTAAAACATTCTCACAAGATTTGTTAAAATAGTTGGTAACTAAATCAAGATCAAATAGCCAATCAGGACCAGAACCTTTCACACTAGGAGTGTGCTCATTGAAGGTCACATTGGCTGACTCCTCAACTACTCTAGTTCTAAGATTGTATACTCTATAAGCCTTAGATTGGGAAGAGTATCTAATAAAGTGTCCATCATCTGATTTCTCATCAAATTTGACTACTTGATCTTTGGTATTCAAGATGGTGCAAGGACATCCAAATGACCTAAGGAAACCAATAAATGGTCTCCTTTTATGCCATAGCTCATAATGAGTCTTTCCATGAGTCTTAACCACTAAAACTCTATTCTGCATATAGCAGGCTATATTGACTGCCTCTGCCCAGAAGGTGATGGGCAGTTTAGAGTCAGACAGCATGGTTCTTGCAGCCTCAATAAGTGTATTGTTTCTCCTCTTAGCAACACCATTTTGCTGAGGAGTTCTAGGAGCACTATATTATCTGGTAATACCTTTTTTCTCACAAAATGAATCAAGGATTTGGTTCTTAGATTATGTTCCTTGATCACATCTTATGGTCTTGACCTTGTGATCACATTGATTCTCAATTTTCAGAATGAAGTTCTTCAAGATCTCGGGAGTCTCATCCTTAGTTCTACGGAAAAAGACCAAAGTGAATCTTGTAAAGTCATCTGTGATCACCAAACAATATAAGGTCCTTCCTAAACTCATTACACCGGTGGGGCCCAAGAGATCCATATGTAATAAGTGTAGGGGAGTAATGATAGAGTTCCTTTCCTTTGGCTTGTGAGACACTTTGTGTTGCTTCCCTTTCAGGCATGCAACACAGTGGGCATCACTTGTAAACTTTTTCTTTGGTATTCCAGTTACCAAATCATTCTTAATTAATTTATTCATGTTTTTAAGTTTACATGGCACATTCTTTTATGACAGAGGAAAGACTCATCACTGTTTGCTTTAGATAGAAAGCAAAAAACTTCTCCTGAGGGAGATGTTTCCTGCAAGTCCATCTTGTATATGTTCCATTTCCTGGGGGCTCCGAGCAGGATATGCTCTTGAGGAATGATCACCCCGGGCTTGAGAACAATGCACTCATGCTTAATAAAGAGCATGTTGTGTCTCTGATCACAAAATTGGGATACACTTAGTAGATTGTAGCCAAGCTCTTTGACAAAGTTTACCTTTTCAATGTTGAGCTTACCATTTGTGACCATGCCCCTTCCTGTCATGATCACCAGCATCTCCTCTAAAAGCAACTGGCCCTCCATCAATTTTCTTAAAATTTTGAAGAAGAGAACCATTGCCAGTCATGTGCCTAGAATATCCCCTATCAATGATCCATACATTTCTCTTAGTCTTTAGCTATTCCTGCACAAGAGAGAAGTGGTTAGTTACATTTAGAAACCCAAGCCTCGTTGGTCTTGGGCTTTTCAAAGTGATCTGAAGACAATATAACCGTAACTGATCCTATGTTCAAACTTTGAGGATCATTAGCGGTTGTTGATGAAGAACTTTCAGTCACTTGGTCTTTCTTCATCTTCCACACCATCTTTGAAAGATTGGACTTGACCTTCAACACCTTGGAAGTTTAAACAACTTTTGAAGTTTTGGAGACTGGACCTTTGGAAGATCTTGCTTTCACTACAGCAGGCTTCAGTACTTCGGAAGCATTCCTTTCTTTCGTGACCAAATTTTCTTCCAAAGGCAAGTTTTCACTTGTCTTCGTTTTCACCTTGGAGCTTCCGAAGGAAAAAGATTTTCCTTCCGAAGCTAGTTTTTCCTTCTTCTTAGAAGTTTTCTCTTTGATCATATGAATAGTACTTTTAGGATTGTAGATGCAATCCTTAGCCAGATGAGAAGTACTACCATACCTGATGCAATCCATTTGCTTCCTTCTGAGAGTCTTCTTTTGAGAGAAAGACTAAACTTGATCACTTTCCACCTCCATCTTCATCTTTACAGATGATGCAGCAAGCTTTTTAGGGAGAGGCTTGCTTTTGAAACTGGATGGTTCAAGTTGTGTAGCTGTGGTACACAGCTGATCAGCCTTCTTCTCTTTGCTGGAATGATTTGAACATGAACTAGAACTCCTAGTATTAGAGTTCATAGTTGAGTCTTCAACCTTCCCCACTTCAAATCTTGCAGAGATAAACACTTGTTTCTGCTTAGAGTTGAAAGTTGCCTTGATCTCTTGATCCTTCTTTAATCTCATCTTTGTTCTTCTGATCAAGTTCTTCCTTTTAGACTTGGTCATCCCAGATTCTTTTCTCTCCTTAGGAGAATAGTGACCCTTAGGATGATCTTCTTCACTCTTCTCAGAATCATCCTTCACTATCTCCTCTTCATCCTCTTCATCAATGGGGTCTAATAAAGGGAAGCTCATCTTCATAAGTTCCATACCTTGGAGATCTTACAGAAAATACTATGTGGAGGAGCTATCTCAGTAGATCCCAGTCCCTGCTTATTCTAATAACAAACTTTTGCATGCAAGGATGAGGATATCATGTTCTTGAAGGTCTTTTCTTCAAGAACATTTTTTTTTTGCCCTGGCTTTGCTGATCACAAGCTCCGTCTGGCATTCAGTTAACTTAGTGATGAGATCTTTTATCTAAGTCCTGTAGTTGGTATGTTCATGCTTAGAGTTTAAATGGTTTTCTATAAATCTTCTATTTCAAGTTTGTAATCATTTTCAGCTCTTTTGAAATCAGCTTTTAAGATGTTTTAGGACTCCAGATCAGATCTCATCTCTAAGTTACAGGACCTATATTTGTTAACTTTAGCAATACATTCAGGTGTACAAAGATGTTCCAATACCTTGGCTTCTTCATGATCTGCCATCAGTGCTTGGTTTGGAGATGCGTCCTCAACCTGAAAGCTCCAGTCAAAGCCTCCTTCTTCAATAGCAATTGCAGCTTGTTGCTTGGGCTTCTTATTCTGGGGAGCTCCATCAGTGTAGTTTGGTCTAGTTTGTGCTTGGCCACCATTTATCTTTGGTGTCTTGCACTCTCTACCAAAGTGTCCTATTTGGTTACAGTTGTAACACTACACTTTGCTTTTGTCCAGGCCAAACTTTCCAATGGTTGCTAGGAAACTTCCTCCCAGTCCTCTTATAAAACTTCTTGGCTCTGTGAGTGAGAAGAGCCATTTGCTAGACTATTTTCATGTACTCCAGATAATCTGGATGGATACTGACCAGGTCTTTAAGGGTAAAAAGAAAGTTTCATGTGCTTTTTTTCAGTAGACACAAAGGCGTATGAAGAGCTTGTCTCTTGGAATGGGCTTCCTTAGATGTAGCTCTCTCTTGGTGTCTCCGGGAAGGTGATGAAAGGACTCTTTTATGAGTTGTCAGGGTAGCAGATGAGATGATGTTGTGGTTCTCTGCAATCCCTTTCAACCATATGAAGGACTGAAATCTACTGATTATTGGAGTTACCAGATGGATTTTGCATGTTCATCTCTATCTGGTTGCTACTGAGGATACCATACAACTTAGTGAGAGTAAGGGTCTTAAGGTTCTCAGTCCTCTTAATGACCACATAATAGTGTGTCCATTTTCTGGGAAAATAGGACATGAACTTCCTCACAATGTCCCTGTTCTCAAGAGTTACTCCAACATCCGTTAGAGTATCCACAATCTCAACATACCTGAAGTACTGTTGAGTCATGGTTTCACCTGTTTTGAAGGTGAAGTTCTTAAACTGCTGCTTCAAGAGGTCCTTCTTGTTCTCTTTTGCTTGGCAGTCTTGCACTTCTTAAAGCCTCTGGATAGAGTTTGGAAGAGCAGTTTGGAGGGTCGCCATGGCCTTCTGATCTATGTCAATCTTCTTCCAGTCTTCATCAGAATAATCATCCACTTCCTTTGGTATCATACCACCACCAGCAGTAGCTGAAAAGGTGGATGGTACATGAGGTCCATAGAAAACAGATCCCACATCCTGGTGTCTTGAGACTTGATGAAGCCTTCCATTCTTTGGCACCAAGTATCAAAGTCATCAGGAGTGATCAGTGGATGCTTTGTCATAGTACCAGTTTCCATATCAGCCTTTGTGATAGCTTCCATTTGAGATGTTAAGTATTTTGTGAAACTGAAGGGATTTAAGATGATGAGATCTTACAATCAAGAGCGTAAAATGCTCTGATACCAATTTCAGGACCATGTAAAGGGTCGTCAATACAATCAGTTTCATAATGAGGAGAGTTTTAGAACACTTAACAGATCAAATGGGGAACCGGGTTTGTGTAAATGATACTAAGAACACAAGTAAACAATGAGACAGAACTAAGAACAAGAACAGAGTAGTATGGTTTCCAAGGGTGCTGTATATTGCTCTCAAGTTCTATTACAAGTGTTACAAAGCATAAAAAGAAATACAAGGACCAGAGATACTTTATACTACATCCTACAGCCGTCAACACTTTGAAAGCCAGCTGGAAACACTAATCTAGATAACAAGATCAATGTAGAGTCAAAAGGCAGATTGCCTTTTGACTAGTGACTATGACATGCCATAGCTCACATACTTCTTTATTATAAAAAGGATAATAGGTACAAAGTAGGAAGTTATAAACCCAAGACCATAATCTACAGTTTACAAAAGTATGGACTTTTCACCAACTTGTATAAGTTGGTGAGTCTTCAAAGTTGCAGCGGAAAGTATGACAACTTTATGAAAAAGTAGATCAGAGAAAGCATGTCTTTTCTGTCTTCAGAAGAAATCAGTCTTCACAACATTTGGCTTCAAAAGACTTTTGTTGGACCAAAAGAACCAATGAGCCTGATCAGAAAAACCTTTAAGTCCCACAGACATTACAACAACTGAAGTAGTCTGCAACAGCTGAAGACATCAACTGATAACAAGGTCTGAAGAAAAAGTCTGAAGTGAAAGAGCTGAAGACAAAGTCTGAAGTGAAAAAGCTGAAGACAAAGTCTGAAGCTAAAGAACTGAAGACAAAGTCTGAAGACAAAAGCTGAAGACAAAGACTGAAGACCAAGTTTCAGATGTTGTCACAACAGCTGAAGAAGACCTCTTCAGTAGTTGTGATGGTTTCCTTTCAGTAGTTATATTTTCCTTTCAGTTCTTTTGTAATTAGTAGTTTTATGTTTCTTGTAATCAGTACTTGTAGTTTCAGTAGTTTTAAGTTTCATCTTGTACTTAGCATACTCTGAGATGTTCTCAGTTGTTGTGAACATTCTCAGTAGTTTGCTTACTTTCAGTTGTTTGTAATAATTCTGTTAGATGTCACTATCAAGTGACATCAGCAGACGTCACATTTCTTTATATAAGGAATGTTGACCTAATTGTAACCTGCGAAGCTTAGCGGCCGCCATACCGAAGCATTTGTGCATGAATGATATTATCCATTTAGCAGAAAACCCTCTTTCTCTATAACCGTGTACTGTTCCATTGAATATCAATTGTGTTCTTGCTATATTTGTCGAATTCTTGTTCTAATTCCGCTGCGATTCAACTCTAATTGATCAAACTTAGATCACTGATCCTGTCAACTTTGTCTCTGAAGGTTTGGAAGACTTCATCTTTGGCTTCAGAAGATTTGGAGTTTGGCTTCAAAAGATTTTACACTTAGAATCTTTTCTGTGGAGAGTGTAAAACTTCCGAAGCAACTTCCATCTTGTACATCAGTGCATGCATGTAGGAAGCACCTTGGTTGTTTTGGCTTCTTTGGTTACATCAGCCTTTTAATCTTCTAATATAACCTTACAGAAGACGAGTTCAAGAAAAAGGAAGCAGAGTTTGTTTACTTGGAAGAAGGAGAAATTGATCAAACACTTGATAAACCACAAGAACCAATCGTTAGGCTTACTGATTTTGAAGAAGAAGAAGATAAAGCTCAAGAAGAGACTAAGAACATTCATGATTTGTTTCCTGATGATCCAGAAACCCGCATGGGAATTGAGCTTGTACCCAGAGGTTTCCCTTATGATTCACTAATTAATCTTAATCTATCTGAGGTTAAAGATTTGCTCAAAGACTTTCAAGAAGTTATGAAGAATGAAAATGAGTAAACATACAGGAGATATAAAGAGATCAAGGACCAGCAGAAATTCTTGAAGAACTTGCCAAAGGATCCTCAAATTGACAAGATGACATACTCCCAGGTGAAAAGCTAGTTGAGTCACACAAGGATGACATACAGGTCTTATGCTAGTAGATCTTTATCTCAGATGAAAGAGCTTGCTAGAGGTATTTACAAGAACATGCTCACTAATTCCCTAAAGCCTCAAATCGTTAGACCTTACCCAACAGCTTCTTTATCCACTTATCATCAAGCTCCTCCTGAGCTTTACCCTATAGAAGAGCCCAGACAGTTCATGCCACACAGGCTATGGCCTAAAAGGAATGAAGTGAGGGAGATGATCATTGCAAACACTAACTTTTTAAAGCTTCATGATAGAATCATACTTACAGCATCAGCTAATGAAATAAATATTTTTGCATGGAAATATGATGAGGTGTGGGATGCAATATTAATCAAAAGAGTATCTGGCCTTGTCCAGTACTTATCATTCATATCCCAACTCAGATCACTCTCCTATGAAGACGCTAGATTTGATGCGGCTCAGAATGGTGAACCATACAAACAATCCAAAGGGTGCTGACTTCTATCATATCTTGAGATCATACATGAACAAACAACATCATGAGATAAAGTTAAGAGCAGACAGAGAAGATAAAGTCCATATAGCAAAGCTAAGGAGAGAACAAAAATCAGCTGGCAAACAAACACAACAAGGTGAAGAAAAAACAGAACACCTAGACAATGAGCTTTTGAACAGAATGGGATATCCACTCAGGACAACAGACCTCAAGTTTAACATGAAGAAGATTGATGGAAATCAGTATAACAATCCAATCACCAAATGGTTTTACGATGAAAATCATTTTGAAGTGGTGTTGGAGAGGAAATTAGAAGGGAAAGAAGCAACAAACATAAGATTGTTTGACTCAGTGGAGATTAATCTTTTACATCCATCTTATGTATCATTTCTGAAGACAAAGTCATTCCCTGCAATCGAAGATGCCTTGTGCAAGGGTGACTGTTGTTACTTTATTCATATGTTAAGGATATTAGGCACAGTGTGTGTGAATGTTGCTTTAAAGTAAAGATTAGAGACTAATTAGCAATCACTAATACATATTGATGGTATAACATGCCTTAAGATCTCTGATAACAACAATCTGGAAGTGTTAAATGGTGATCATGTTGTAACCACCTTGGTTAGCAACATTGAAGTACAAAGCATAGACAAATCAAACCTAGAATAGATGGTTCAACTTGCAATCACTTTCAAGTACATGGATCAAACAAATGCTATTGAATTTTTCACTAATCATATAGTGAACTATTTGAATTCACTAAAACTTGTACCCCTACCAGAACAAGAAAAAGAAGCGAAAAAAGATCAGATAACTAAGGAGGATGTGGAAGAATCAATCGAAGCTACTTCTGAGGTAAAAAAGACTGCAGATGAAGCTGGCCCTTCACATTTTTAAAGGTTCACTAACATTCAAACAGACAAAAAAATACCAAACATATATTTCTAACCATACATAAAATTCAGAACATCAATCGTTCATCAACAACAGAAGCTTTAATGAAACAAAATAAAATTCATGCAAATGACAAGTCAATGCAAGCAAACATATAAACCATAACAAACAAAGCAATCTGATTACACATGTGTAATCAATAGATCACACAATCAATCAATCATACATAATCAATATAACATGCAATCAATCAATCATTCATTATAAGTAAAAAAATGCTATCATTCAAAATCAAACATAAACAAACACATCATTTTTAACAAACAAAATCACTAACAGTCAAACATGATTGATTAGAGCATCATCCTTAGGGGGAGTATTGTTGGACTCAACAAGTGAATTGAAGGATGATGCATGCCATAATCAATCAAATATGTTCTAACATCCAAACAATCATTTACTAACACACAAATATTATTAACATTCATATCAAACACTAATTATAGTTTAAATTTCTCTTACAAATTTTGTAGATAAAATAATTTTTGCTAAGTGTCCACAGTGGATGACTTTCTTTGAGTAGCAGATGAAGAATGAAGTCCAAGTGTAGACAGCGGATGAGCAGACACACAGCGGATGAACATATAGCGGATGATCAAGTCCACAGCTGATTAACTATCCACAGCGAATGTTCATCCATAGCGAATGAACATTCCATAGCCGAAAACAACATAGCAAACATTACAAGTGTTCATAGAAGACATCATTTACGCACAACAGACTGTTCGTTTGACATCCACAGCAGATAGCTTGTCATCCACAGCGGACAAGACATCATCCACAATGGACAGGTTATAGACTTAGGATTATTATGTATTTTGTATTTAAATAAGGGTATCTTTGTAAATGTACATAGTATGCACATAGGCTATATATAACCATATACTCTAATCCTTTGTAAGCTTTCGAACAAATTATCAATCAAACAAACATTTATTATTCTTCTTAGCATTCAATCATACAAACACACAATCATACACACACATAGAGATCATGTCAATAGTCATGGATTTCCATACTATGATTAGTTGAGTATTGATTCATAACAGAAACTTGTTGTTAGTTTGTGAGATTGAAAAAGATCCTTGGGGTTTTCAACCTTGGTTCTTTAAAGACAAAACCCAAATCCATCAGGTTTCTTGCTTTGTATCTAAAACCAATAGTGATGAGTCTTTTCTATGGCATAAAAGAATGTGCCATGTAAACATTAAGAACATGAATAAATTAATTAAAGATGATTTGGTAACTTGAATGCCAAAGAAAGAGTTTATAAGTGATGACTATTGTGTTGCATGTCTGAAAGGAAAGCCACACAAAGTGTCTCTCGAGCCAAAGGAAATTAATTCCATCACCACTCTCCTACACTTGTCATACAAGGATATCTTTGGCCCCACCAGCGTAATGAGTTTAGGAAGAAGTTCATATTGTCTTGTGATCAAAAATGACTTCGCAAGATATACTTTGGTCTTCTTTCTTAGAAATAAGGATGAGACCCCTAAAATCTTGAAAACTTTATTCTGAAAATTAAGAATCAATGTGATCACAAGATTAACATCATAAGATGTGATCAAGGAACTAAATTCAAGAACCAAATCCTTGATAAATGTTATGATGAAAAGGGTATTACAAGACAATATAGTGCTCCTAGAACTCCTTAACAAAATGGTGTTGCTGAAAAGAAAAAATAACACTCTTATTAAGGCTGCAACTGACTCTAAACTGCCCATCACCTTCTGGGTAGAGGCAGTCAACACTCCCTGCTATATGGGAAACAGAGTTTTAGTAGTCAAAATTCATGGTAAGACTCCTTATGAACTGTAGCACAAAAGGCCTTTCGTTGGTTTTCTCAGGTCATTTGGATGTGCATGCACCATCTTGAATACCAAAGATCATATAGCTGAATTTGCTGAAAAATCAGATAATGGACACTTCATTGGATACTCTTCCCAAGCTAAGGCTTATAGAGTATACAATCTCAAAATTAGAGTAGTTGAGGAGTCATCCAATGTGACCTTCAATGAACACACTCCCTGTGTGAAAGGTTCTGGTCCTGATTGGCTATTTGATCTTGATTTAGTTACCAACTATTTTAACAAATCTTGCGAAGATGTTTTAGGAACAATAGGTAATACATCTGCAGGAGATACTGATCCAAGATTTGAGCTAAGAAGACCAAATGATATAATTTCTTCAGCTCTTTTGGTAACAAACCCTGCAAGTAGGAATCTTGTCACAAAACTATGAAAAACTCTTTAGTTGATATATCTGAGGTGCCAACCAATTCCAGCAATGAGGCACAAAACTCAAATGAAGGAATTTCCAATATAGGAGAAAATGGAGGTGGTGACAATGATCAAGAATTTCTTGATGTAGACAACCACTACATAGAAGACAAAATCAATCATGTCTCACACTCTCTGGATCAAGTTTTACTTGATAAGTGTGCTGATGTGGTGGGTGATACTCAATCACCAGATCTAAATTTCACTAATTTAGATTTGTCGAATCAACTTTCTATGATTCCTTAAATCAGAATCCACAAGTCTCATCCCACCATAAACATCATTGGAAATGTAGAGACCTTTAGGAACAAGAAGGATGATAGAGGACTTATCATCAAAAACAAGGCAAGACTAGTTGTTCAAGGGTACACTCAAGAAGAAGGAATTGACTACACAGATGTTTTTGCTCCTATGGCTAGACTTGAAGATGTTAGGATATTTCATGCTTTTGCTACATCCAAGGATTTCAAAGTTTACCAACTTGATATCAAGTGTGCATTTTTATATGGAGTGATAGATGAAGAAGTGTATGTCAACCAACCACCTGGCTTTGCAAACCCAGATGATCCTGATTATGTCTGCAAGTTTGACAAAGCTCTTTATGGGCTGCATCAAACTCTAAGGATGTGGTATGAGACACTGTCACAGTACCTAGTCCAACATTACAAGAGAGGTTCTATTGATAGCACACTTTTCATCAAAGGAACATAGAATGACTTGATTTTGGTTCAAGTTTATGTAGATGACATCATCTTCAGGTCAACAAATCAAAAGCTCTTCAAAAAGTTTGAGAAGCTAATAAAGAATAGATTTGGATTGAGTACCATGGGAGAACTCAATTTCTTTCTAGGAATTCAAGTGAAGCAAGTTGATAATGGCATCTTCATAAACCAGTCAAAGTATGTGCAAGACATACTAACCAGATTTCAAATGATCGAGTGCAAGGTTGCTAAGACAGCCATAGCAAGAAACCACTCTCTAGGACCTGATATTTAGGGTGAGTATGTTGATGAGCATCTTTACAGGGATATGATTGGGTCTCTTATGTTCCTCACAGCCAACAGGCCTGATATCATGTTTTCCACATGCATATGTGCAAGATATCAAGACAACCCCAAGATATCACACCTGGTTGCTGTCAAGAGGATTCTTAGATACCTCAAAGGAGCTCCAAAGCTGGGACTTTGGTATCTAAAGAATTTAGACATCAATCTGTATGCATATATAGATAGTGACTATGGTGCTTGCAACATGACTATAAAGTCTACATCAGGGGGATTTCAATTCCTTGGTGGAAGGATAGTCTCATGGCAATGCACGAAAGAATCCTGTGTGTCTACATCAACTATTGAAGCTGAATGCATTGCTGCTGTAAGAGGCTGTGCTCAAGTGCTTTGGATTCAAAATCAGATGTTAGACTATGCATTCACCTTCAAGGAGACTCCTATTCACATAGATTACAACAGTGCTATCTCTATCACAGAGAATCCTGTGCAGCACTCAAAGACAAAGCATATCAATATCAGGTATCATTTGATTAGAAATAATTTTGAAAAGAGATTGATAAAACTAGTCAAAGTTACACAAATGATTAATATTCTGATTTGTTCACAAAAGCTTTTGATGAATAGAGATTTAAATATTTGTATCAGCTATTGGGATGATTAACTTTGACTAGATTTTCTTTAATTAATTTCAAAATTATTTTTCAAATATGTGTGTCTTTAAAGTTATCTAAATTGTCACTCATATAAGCCCTGTTTATTTGGATCAAGCCTTTTCTAAATGATATTCCTTAGGGATTTAATAGTTGAAGATGTGTTTTCTTTCATAAGACATTAACTTGACTTTGAAAGACAATTATCTCTTCAAAACTAATAACTACTTACTAAGACATTTAAACTTCGGAAGAAATTCTGATATATCTTCCAAAGTTTAAATATGCTTGTTAGTACTTATATGTTTTTAGAGGACAATTTTCTTCCGAAAGCAAATTAAGTCTCGAAAGCTTTATTCATCCTTTGAATAAAACTTCTCAAGTATATTATCATTCGAAACCAAATATATCTCGGAAGCAAAATTACTCTAAGTGATTTTTCTTCCTAGGCAATTATTGTCAAACTAAGGAATATCTTATGAAGTCAAATTGGCTTCAGAAGTTTTCTCAAAAAAAACTTTCGAAGGCAATTTACCTTCTGAAGATTTTCTACTTCCAAGATAACTACCTTTTTGGGTAACTTTTTAAGAGATGGGACTGACATCCGAATTTTAAAGTTTATCTTTTGCAATAACTTTGTCTCAAATCCAAGCATATAAATTCCTTTTTTAACGGGTCTCCCTCTCACTTCTTAATCTTCATCTGCAAAACTTCTAACCCTAAATCACCCATAAACCCTCGTTGTTCTTCACTTCCTTCTTCCTAAAGCTTTCTCAGATGGCTAACCCTGATTCCCAAAAGCAGCAAAATTTCTCCATGCATTTACATAGGCAACACAACCATGTTGCTCTTTTATCGTCTGAGAAAGATCCTGGTTTCTTAGAATTTTACCGCTTTCTATCTCAATCATCTTACCTGACCGCTCTCACAATAGACCCTCCACTATATGAAGAAAAACTGCTGGAGTTTTGGAGGACCTGCCAAGAGGTCATCTTGGACGGTGAGAAGGCACTGTCTTTATCAGTGCAGGGGAAGACTGTTTTCATCTCCCCAGCCACCATCAACAATCATCTTAGGCTGGATGATGAAGAAGGTGGGCTTTCTTTCCCCAAAAAAGTTGTAAATGGATCATTTAGGCAGATGGCATATGAAGGGGACTACTCTGTAAGAACCTTCAAAAAGGATAAGGTCTCTTTTCAATGGAAGTACCTCCTCCATGTTATAATTCACTATTTATCAAACAAACATCGAGGATAGGATCATATTCTTAAGGATTTATCCTACATTGTTCATGGGATGGTCCAAGGGGTCAAGTTCAAGTACTCTCAGTTTGTTTATGCAAACTTGCTTGCTAACTTGGACTCCTTAGAGTTTTACATGTTCCCTAGATATGTCTAGCACATTCCCAACTATGAACTGGGCTCACTGTTGAGGGGAACATATAACACTCTTAAATTAGGACAGATGAAGCCCGATATCTTCAAAATTATAAGAAAAACCACTGTTGTTTTCTCAGGTGTAGAAACAACCCTGGTTCCAAAAATGTTAGAGCTCCCTGCTCAAGGTGACAACTTAGTAGCACCAGTCAATATTGAACCCACACCTTCATCATATTCACAACCCCAAAAGCCCCACATTAGGCAGGCTCCCATACACTCACCCATGCAGGTGGAAGTGGGACCAAGAGCTCTCACTTCCCTTGAGGAGCAAACCACTCCCATCACTTCATTAATTAGTGTTGGGGTTCCTCATGCTTAGCCTGATGAGCCCACTACCCAAGTTGTAAACCTTCACTCTATGTCTTACAACTCAGGTGAACAACCTTCAGCGGATAGTTACCATCCCCAGCCTTTAGACTTAAACAACTAATCCCTAACCTTCAATTCTATGATGATAAGGATATAGGTTTTAGTGAGTACAATGAGTCTTTCTTCCCCTCCTCTACTCAAGGAGAGATGACCGCTCCTGCTACACCCATCTCTAGCCCACATCATCTATCCCCAACTGAGGTGGACTTTCCTTAACATGTTCAGGAGGTCTATATGGAAGAGGCTCTCATTTTAGAAAGTGAATACATCATTAAGACCTCAACCATGGCAACCCAACCCCTTGACACTTCTCATGAAGCTATCATGGAGTAGGGGAAATCAAGAGCCATAGAACCAATATCTGGTGTTGAGGCAGATGACTTTAGTTATGTTCTCTCACCCCCCCATGATTCTTCTGATAAAGATGAGGGGAGTCTGCAACAAAGGGTGCACATATTGTCATAATTATGCACCTACTTAGTCTCAAAGGTTAGTCACCTAGAATCTCAGATGGCTACCTTACAAAGGCAGGTCCTTGCTTAGCAACTTGAGATCACTAATCTCAAGGGCAAGTTAGCTGAGAAGCCTATCAGGCATGCTCAACTAGGTCCACAAGAAGAGGGAGGAAGTCTTAACTATAATCATAGAACCTGGGAGTACTGCACAAAGTATGGACATCGAGGATTCACCACCCTCACTTGTAATTGTCCATACTTACAACCTCCTCAGGACCATATAAATATGGATGCCTTGATTCAAAGCTTATTTGAGGAGGGAATACCAAGGGCAATGTCTAATCCATCCTACCTTGCTGAAAATCCTATACTAGGGTGGGAGTATGATAATGATAGAAGAGCCCTGGTACTCCTAGATATTAGGGTTAGTAAGAAGTGTTCAATTTTCAGACCCTAAAATTCTATGAGAGCTTTCCTCTGGTTGATCTATAACTTATAAATCCAAGTCATAACAAGCAAGCTAAGAGGTTAGCTGAGAGGAACCAGCTAAGGGTTCTTGAAGAGTTCAAGAGGAGATCACAACTATATAGAAAGAGGCTAGTAGGGAAAACCGTTGGTCAACTAGATACTGAGGCAGGCCCTAAGATTAGCTTCAAAGGGGAAACCTTAGTTGAAGGCCTAGTTGGAGACCCTATGAACCTTGAGAGTGCAACTACTTCATCATCCAGTACCCTCAGTGAGACACCAGCTGGTGAAGGTGTCTCACAGCCTCTCCCTAGCTAGAGCTCAAGATCTGAATCAATTCAAGATGGCAAAGCTCTCTGTTCCCTGAGTCATACATACTTGACAAGGAAAAAAGCCAATGACTATTAAGGAGATAGAGGAGGAGAAGAGGAAGAGGAAGAGGAAGGCAAGGATAGAGAGGACAAGAGAAACCCCCAGCTTCATGCAAGCCACAATCAGGGCTGCCTAGAGGCCAAATACTCAGGAAGATGAGTTAAGGGCAACCAGATTGAATTATCTGGGGTTGAGGAACTACAACATTGATGAAATAATCTCTCTTCCCTTAGAAGAGTTGAGTGAGCTAGCTGACACTATAGTGTCAAAAGAAAGGAAAGAGGCTGAGTCTAGACAATTGCACCTCAAAATCAAGGAAGAAAGAAAAAGAAAAAGAATCTACAAAAGCCCCTACCCTTTCTCCAGTTTAGGAAAGCCCTAAAGAAGAGACCATGGCTGTTGAACAATAAACTCAAGTAGGTAGGGAACAAGATGGACAAAATATGATAACCTACTTGAGTGCCATAGGTCTCTATCAAGCAGCAACTCTACTCCCTCTCTCATATGAATATATAGAGTTTGACTACCTCAAGAAGCTAGAGCAAGAAGTCTATAAGGAAAGGAAAGCTACTAAGAGGAAGATAAGAGAGGAGACTGCTAAGTCAAGAGGCACCATCAAAGCCAACTAGAAGAAATATGCTGATAGAATGAAGATGGTGAGCTTCTTAAAGATGTATGGGTTCTCTGGAAGGAGACATGGTCCATGTCTCTATCCATAATGGATGAGAACACTAGAGTGATCAAGTAGAATATTAAGAAGGGTGAGCTGGAAGACTTGCATTCTCCATCAAGTCAGGCTGTGCCTGAAGCTGAGGTCAAGGTTGGGCCTAGTGCTGAATCATAACCAGCTTCATCTTATGACCCATAGCAGGGTCCTAAACCTTCTTCTTCAGAACATGTGAAGGGAAAGGACCCAACTGAGAAGGATAAAGAAGGAACAACTAGTACTCAAGACCAACCTTCTCAGTTAAAATATAGAAAAAGGAAGGGGATGGCCATCAGGGGGGACAAGAAGAAGAAGAAGTCCAAGGCATCCACCTCTGCACCTCAAGATGAGTTAGAACAAGAAGAGGCTGATCAATAAACTTCATTTCAAGTAGATCCTCTTGCTGCTGAGAGACCCATCTTGTCTTGGTCTTTCTCTACAAACTTATACAGATGGTATGTCATAAGAGATCAAAGGGGGTCAAGACATATACTTCTGGCAAAATATGCTTGACCTTCCTCTGCATGATCTGTTTGACATGAGAAGATATTTTAAGATTCTGAAGAATCCAGACCAACTGATGAAAAAGGGAATGGTTTTGATTCTGATGAGGACTATCAATAAATGAAGATCAAAACTCAATGTCAATCTTAAGTTTTAGTAGCATTAGCCTAGGGGGTGTTTGTAAGAGTTATCTTAGAGGTTGATGCATAACAAAGAGCTCTTAGCATGCATAACTGAAGTACATGGAAATTACTTCGGAAGATTTGATAAGTGCATAAGGAAACTGCCTAAGTGTCAAATCTTTCGAAGCCAATGACCAACTCTTCCGAAGCCAAAGATGAAGTCTTCCGAAGCTTTAAGACAATGTCTTCTAAAGCCAAGAGACTAATTCTTCCGAAGAAAGGGAATACATGCTTTCTCTAACATGCTTTTGACAAAAGCTGATCTACTTTCCGAGGCCATATCTGATGAGTCACTAACTTATATAAGTTAGTGATATCTCCATACTTTTGTCAACTGTAGATTAAGGTCTTTGAGTTCTTTGTTTTAATTTTATTTGAAGTTCTTTGTGTCTATTTTATTTTTGATTTGTTTTTTATTGGTTCATCTTTGTTGATGAAGTTGTTTAGCTTTTGATGGTAATGGTTAGGGAGTTTAGGTGGTAGGGTGTGGTAGTGGTTGTACGAGGTGTTAGTGTAGTTTGGTGGTGGTGGTCGTGTAGTGGTGTAGTTTGGTGGCGCCAATGGGGTTTTTGTTTCTGGTTCAAGATGAACAAATGTGAAGAGCAATAAGAAGAAGAAGAACAGAAAGATGAACAACAACAAGAAGAGGAAGTAGAAGAATAGGCTGATGAAGTTATTCAAGCTCATAAAGCTTCACAAGATTTACCTATGATTAAAGAAGAGGTGATTACAGAAGGTTAGGGAGTAAAGTCACCACAGGTTGATGTAGGTGGTGATCCTCACATTGTCTCTCCTGATCATGCACCTTCTCTTATTCCATCTCATGTACCATCTTTATTTCATATGTCACCTACTGCTATTGTTGTTGAATCAACTAGTTCTAGTGAATCTACTAGTTCTATTGATAGTTGTAAATCATCTCCAGATCAGGAGGACCAACCTATATTTCAAGAACAATCAGCCAGACAATAGACTTTCAAAAACTTCCTTTTGAAGTTACAAAAGAATCAAGGTCAAGTACAAACACAACCATCAAGTGAGTTTGATAGAGATAAGATCATATCTAAACTACAGCTTAAGATTAATAGGATGGAGAGGATCATGAGAAGGAAAGACTAACTGATAGCTTATAGAAGTGAAGAATTGATCTTGAAAGATAACAAGACCAAAGAATTAAAGTCAACTATGTAGAGGAAGGCACACTAGCTATGGTTCCTTATACAACATTTACTTTTACTCAAACATAAGAGGAGGCTGCTATGAGCTCACTGATTGAGGAACTTGATGCCTATTCATCAGGTGATTTGTTTATTGATAAAGGTGATTTGTTTATTGATGAGGACATTATAGAGATTAATAAAAAGCAAGTACTCCTACAAATTCATTTGTGTTTATTCCTCAACAACCAATCACATTTGAAAGAGAGCTACAACTGTAGATGGTTTTGATTGTCACTTTTTCTAAGGAGCAAAAAGAACTCATCAGAAAGCTATTTGAGGAATTCACAGCCAAAGAACAAGAAGAAGAAACAGTAGTAGCTAAGACTACTAAATCAACTTAGGCTAGTTCTTCTAAGCTTCAGACTTATTCTAGATGAAGTAAGTCCTTGGCTGAAAAGGCTAAGGGAAAACAACCTATAGTTGAAGTAGATATTCCCAAGCCTAAAAAGCTGAAAAGAAAAGAAAAGGTTAGCATGGCTATAGTTCCTACGTTCATGGAAGAATACATACAAGCAACTATGCAATGGACCATTGAACAACAAATCATTAATCTTGAGGAAGGAGATATTAAAGGAGGCTATACATTAGAAGAAAGCATGTATGATGAGCCAGATTTTCAAGAGTGTCCTCTAACACAAGGGATAATAATTGAAGATATGGAAAAGGCCCAAACTGATGATCTAATGGTGAAAGCCATGTTCCTAATACAATAGGGATATGATGCTAATCATATGTTTAGTCTGAATTCAGAGGCCATGACTGAAGAGATAAAAAGGTGGAAAGCCTGCTAGATCCAATCATTGAGATAGAGTATGAGTTGAAGAAGTCTGAAGAAACCAAGAAAGGAAAAACTAAGGCTACTTCTTCCTCTGCTGCTATACCACCTTCTTCAACTTAACCACCAGTACCGTATCCATGTCCTGATCCCTACAAAATGACACATGGGGAAATAAAGGAATTTCTTGCTAGGAATGGGTTCAATAAGAGAAAGTTGTGTCTAATGAAAGCCAACACTTTTAGAGATGTAATGCTTAGAACTATTCATTAACTCAAAGAAAATATGAAGATTGTTGAAGAAGATGTAATTCAAAGTCAGCCCAGTCAAAGAAGATTAGCCCAACAAGTCCAACTAACTAGTGCAAATCATGATACATTGGCACCTCTGCTGAGCAAATACTTAGAGTGGTTCAAACAACATTCTCAACTACAACTACAAGAAGGTTTGACAACTTCTCAAATGCTCCATAGTGTTATGAGGTGCGACTGCTAGATAAATCATATTGTCATCATATGTTCAAACTTGGAGAATACAATCTATTGTTCTTCCTGAGGTGCATAAGAATTCTGAAGATTGCTTATGACAATATCAATAGAAAGAGAGAGGTAAAGAAGAAAAAAGGGATGCCTCTAAACTTTGATAACATTGTAAAGTTAGATATCAACACAACAAGAGAGCTGGTCATACATAGAGATGGTTTTTCTACCATAGCAAGGTATGATCCTCAATCATTAAATCAGGTTCCAATTTAAGCTATTTAAAGGATGAAAGAATTGACCATTCATGTAATTGATAGAAGTATGATGAAGGAGGCTAAAGAGTTTCAAACCATGATCAACTTCATTCTAGATCCTACTAATCCAAAGTATCACTACTATCCTACTGATGATGATCCCTCCATAGTTCCAATTCCACCTCCAACAACAACAACAACAACAACCCCATCAACAACAACATTAGCAACACCATCAAATCAACATCAACAACACCAACAACAATAATAGCATCAGCTTCAACCTTCATAACAGTCCAAGCATCCATTTCTCAACAACCACACGTTACTACAAAAGATCCACCGGAATCTTCACAACTTCCATCACCCAAAAACACATGAAGTACTCAGGCTGTATAATCCTTAGGAGGAATATTGTCGGACCTTGAAAGGATAATGCATGCCAATTCAAGTAGTGATTGGATAGTTGTGTTGGATGGAAAAATATACAAGTGTTGAAGAATGTGGATGAGTTCAAGAAATACAGATGCACAATAAAGGTTAAGTATTTGATAATACGCATTAGTCTTTGCCGGTGACTTAGACAAATACGGATGTGCATTTGTCTACTCGCATATACTAATGCGGGTGAAGTAAAACATATGCTTATGCATTAACAGAAGAAATGCGGCCAAGTTTTACACATCCGCAAAGAAAAATGCGGATGTTGTACACAATAATATGGCTGAAGACAAACAAATGCTTATAGAGTTATTATGTACTCTGTACTTAGTCAATCCTACATTTTGTGTCACGGTAGTTTAGTCATTATACAAGTCATTTTATGAGATATATAAATAGATAAAGTTTTTACAATTTTTGAAACATTGAGACAACTTTACACACAAAAAACCCTGATTGTAGTATTGAAGCTTATTATTCATATACAATGAACATTATGAGTATATCTGTTCTATTTTATCATTGATTATTTTATTTCCACTACAATCAATCATATAAATCTATCAATATATTTGATACTTGTTGATTCTAAACCACTCAACGAACAATTATAACGTTTAATTCTGAATGATAAAAAGAAAATATATAGAAAGCAAAGAAAAATAAAATCATTTTGGGTTTTGTGGATTATAAAGAAAAAAACTATTACTAATGCTAAGTGCGCCGATTCCATGGCAGCAGCGTCATTTTGATCGATGTCATGTGCTCGGTCAAAAATGGATGTAAAACAATGCCTAATTACCCTTAATAGTAAAAGGCAAGCAGAGTGTCAGATCTACAGGCAAGAAAACTTGATTGATTGATTTTAACAATTTAAAAGTTTAACAAAATTAAAACATGATTACAAACACTCATAGAGAAAAGGTAACCCACTAAGGTGTCACACCCCGTTGATCGGGTCTGGTCATAACCGACTGATATCATCACAATGCAGCGGAAATAAATAAATTCAAACTGAAATTGTTATATCACCCAAAATAATTGTCTATATGCCATTACATCATAAATTGTTATATCACCCAAACAAACAAATTCAAACTTAAATTGTTATATCACCCAAAATAATTGTCTATATGGCATTACATCATTAATAAATACTCAAAACACCAATTGTCTAAAAATCAAAATAAAACATTATAATTTAATTGTTTATAGATGACAAGGCGGATAGGGCTGTGGTTAAGTCTTCAAATGTCCAACTAAGGCAAAACCTATCCATAAGACACCTGTTATTTATTCTTCTCCTGAAATACACACCCAAAATACATTAACATAATGTTGGTGATCTCGTGAGTTTAAGACACGTTACCTTACGTGAAAAATATAATAATCAATAACAGTATTAATGACGGTAATAGTAAAAGTAATATTAATATCAAGGTGCACAATAGAATATATCACAATTAATCCTGACCCGGAATTACCAGCTCGTGTGCTAAAATGTGACAACTGGAAATTTCTAGTCAATACATGACGCAACTTAGTCATAACTGTGCATATTATACATGAGTTTCAATTGAATTCTAATTATTTAAAGTCATTTCAGACATTGAAAATTTTCATGCATAACAACTCATGCATCGGTGATTTGGCGTAATCACCATTTTTACGCGGTACAACTGGCACACACGAACATTGGTAATAATTAATATATACATAATAATAAATTCTTTAAAGTGTTTCCAATTATTTTAAATTCCAAATAAAATATATTAGAAAAGCTTAAATTTATAAATAAACCTAAACGCATAAATGAATATTTTACCCGAAACAAATATTTTTAACGTGACTACCAGATACACCATGTATCATTAATATATCATCAATATTAAGATATATGATACTATATAAGCTCTTATAATATTTGGATGTGTTTTAAAAAGCAAAAATATAAAAATATATAAAAATACATACAGTGCAACAAATACCACCCAAATACCACCCAAATACCCATACTATACAAAAATTGAAAACCATGTTGGATCTTATATGCCCAAGACACATACAAGATTGATGTGGTTAGTACGTTATGATCCAAGTCGGGTCATACCCAATAACAAGCTAGGAAAACACCGATAAACATTTATTTGTTGATCATGATCAAGCAAATAAATTATGACACCAATTTAGAAAATGGGTTTTCTGAATTATTGCATTTGAGATAGAACAAATTATATGGATATTTTGTTCATGAGATATCATTTGTAATGTTGTTTAAATAAGTTAAATAACATCAAATATAAGAGTGTTTAAGTTATAAGATTAAAATTGGTTTAATTATATAACTTAATGAGTGATTAACAATGAATTAAAAGGGTGTTTTTCAAAATGGGAGGGAACCCATTTTGAACCCAATTTTCGGCCGCCCCTTGGTGGTTGGCATTGGGATTCCTTTGTCTTGTTTTTATGCAAGACATTTACTTGTTCACCTAGACACTCAACACACTTTCTCTCTCACACATGCAAGCTCCTTCTTCTCCATTTCTCTTCTCCCATTTTCGGACCTAGAAGGTTTTGTAAGAAGGATCTTTGGTGTCAACTTCCTAACAAGTTTGGTGCTTTGCAAGAGCTTGTGGGTATACAAGCTTGAGGTCTTCTCTTTTGAAGACTAGACATTCAAGAAACATCATCTTCCTCCTCTCATCCGTATCTAACTTCCTTGTTCAAGAAAGGTAGTATTCATGTACATCCTATGGTTGGTTTTGATAGCACTTCTTTTCACATATATATGATCCTTGTTCTTGGGTTTGTTTTCTTGAACATATAAATGTTTATTTTCAGAATATAACACAAGTTTTAAACCCCTTATATCCTCTGCGTTTTGTTGTTTAAATGGTTAAACATCTTTGTTAAAACTTGTAAAAACCCAACAATGACATCTAGAGCCGGTTATGTGGAAAACTTGCTTCAAAAGTCCAAATAAAGTTAGTTTTGTTGGACTTTTTCAACCCATTAGGGGCTGTTTTGTTATGGATAAATGAATCCCTTATCTTTCAAAGTTTTATCTTACATGCTTTAGAATAAACCTTGAAAGATTAACATCAAGTGGTTGATTGTTTTGTTTGGACTAAACCCTAAAGTTTGGGTTTATGTTGGCCGAAACTTTAAGGGTTAAAAAGGGAGTTCATGGTTGTTCTTGGATGTTGTATTTGATACATATTTTGGTGCATAACATAGCCTTGACCTAATGTGTTTTGGATTTGGATGAATGTGATTGTCATGTTTAGTTTTATTCATTAAAGGGTTGTAATAATAATTTTGGTGTTTGTATCTTTTGGGTTGTAATTTATTTATTCATTGGTTATGTAATAAATAGATTAGGTGCATTTCTTTTATTAGAAAAATTGTATTAGGATATGATTTTTGTAAAAGAAGATGCACAAGTTGGAGACTCAAGGGAAGATACAAAGGAAGAACTCAAAAGACATGGACACTTGAAGCATTTGGATGCGGATTCGAGTGGGAGTTCTTGGACACATTTTAATGTGTCATTATTAACCCTTAGGAAAGACCTAATGACAACACTTGTGATGGCAAACAAGTGTGGTCACCTTAGTGGCTATGGTTATGCACTTATGATTGAATGGTTGTGCTTGTTTGGTTGTTTTGTTTTATGTTGGATGTTTGATATATGGATATGCATAACTAACAAATTTATAAACATAACAAGCTGAAAATAAATGGTTCTTAATCATTAAGTGGTTAATAAAAGGTTATTAAAAGGATTAATGATTTTAAATAAAAGGGTTTTATTAAAAGAACCATAGGGTACCATGTATTTGAAAGCATGCAAATGCAAGGTACATAGAGTTTTCTAAACTAGAATTATGAAAACTTAAAATGTCTTTTGAAAAAAGTTTATCACCATCCTTTTACACAACACTTAAGTCACTTGAAAACTCTTAATGGGATAAAGGTCACCTAACCATTTTGAGGGAACTTGTGATTTGAGGTGGGAATGCCATATTTGTGGGATAAAGATCACCTAACCACTTATATTGGTAAACTCACATGTGTGTGTAAGTAGGGTAACTTGATTTGCAAACCATGTTAAATGGATCACCTACAATGTGGTTTACAAAAGGTGTTGATGGGATTAACATGCCGACTATACATATGATGTTTAAGTCGATCCCATACCTCTAGAAGTTGCAAAGGGTTGCAATTGTCAAACGTTGACTACCTTGTTAATTTAAATAATGGGATAAAGATCACCTAACCACTATTTAAATGTGACGTTGGATTCTAGAATTTTATTTTGTGTATGACACATAAAAGAAATTTATAATTAAATATGATAATATCGTAAATACTAAAATTGAACCTTGTTAAATTTTGTAGATGGCCACCAACAACAATGAAAATAATGATATTCCATCCGCTCATACCCTATCACTAAGAACCATTCTCCAAAAGGAGCGTCTAAACCATAACAATTTCATTGATTGGTTTCGAAACTTGAGAATTGTTCTCAAGCAAGAGAAACGGTCATATATCTTAGACGATCCGATTCCCGATGAACCCAATGAGGAAGATGAAGAGGCCTACATGAATTGGGTGAAATACACTGAGGACTCGGTCCAAGTGTCTTGCCTCATGTTGGCAAGTATGACTCCGGATCTCCAAAAGGAGTACGAACATCACGGAGCATACGACATGATAACCCAGTTGAAGGAAACGTTCCAACAACAAGCAAGGGTAGAGCGCTTCGAAACGGTTCGAGCACTCCATGCATGTCGTATGGATGATACCCAATCGGTCTCGTCTTATGTACTTAAGATGAAGAGCCACATAGACCGCCTCGAAAGGCTGAATTGTCCCGTCTCGAAAGAGTTGGCTACGGATTTGATCCTCAACTCTTTGTCAAAAAGGTTTGACAATTTTGTTATGAATTATAACATGAACGGTTGGGACAAGAACATAACTGAGCTTCACTCTATGCTCAAGACAGCCGAGGCGGCCATGGGTAAAAGGAGTTTACCCGTTCTCACCATCAATGAAGGTGGGAACAAGAAGAGGCCTCACCCCGCATCCAAGGCAAGTGTTGCCAAAGGTAAAGGGTACGTTGGGAGAAAGGGAAAGGGAGTGGTAAAAGTGCCACCACCAAAACCAGCGGAGAAGAAGCAAAAGGTTGCTTCGGATGACCCATGCTTTAAGTGTGGGGAGATAGGACATTGGGCAAGAAATTGTCCTGTCCATCTCAAAGAGTTGAAAGCAAAGAGGGATGCCGGGCAGACCTCAGGTACAATTTTCATGATTCATATTGATCTAAATATAATATCCTCTAACACATGGGTATTGGATACCGGATGTGGGACTCACATTTGCAATTTGTTGCAGGGGTTCAAAAGAAGTAAAAACTTCAAGAAAGGGGATGTTAGCCTCTACATGGGGAATGGGGCAAAAGTTCAAGTTGAAGCCCGAGGGGACTACATCCTGAAGCTTCCAAATGGTTTGGAAGCAATTTTGAACAATGTTTTGTATGCTCCTAGTTTGACTAGGAACATTATTTCAGTTGCACAATTAAGACAATATGGTTATGTTTTGATGTTTATTGAAAATGAAATTCATGTTTCTTTAAATAACATCTTTTATTTTAAAGCTACTCCTATTAATGGTATTTATGAATTGGTTCGTGAAAACACATTATATGATAGCTCGTTGTACCAAACCACCACCAAGAAGCTCAAATTAGATTTGAGTGACACCTATCTTTGGCATTGCCGTCTTGGTCATATAAACAAGAAGCGCATACAAACTCTTCAAAAGAATGGTCTTTTAAAAGCAAGTGAATATGATTCATTTGATGTATGTGAATCTTGTTTACAAGGCAAAATGACTAAGGCGCCTTTTAGTGGCAAAACCGAAAGGGCAAAAGATTTATTAGGTATCATACATTCGGATGTATGTGGTCCTTTTAAGCCAATGACTAGGTATAATGAAAGATACTTCATTACCTTCACCGACGACTATAGTAGGTATGGGTATGTGTACTTGTTAAGACACAAAGATGAAGCTTTTGAAATGTTCAAAACCTTCCAAAATGAAGTAGAAAATCAACTCAACAAATCAATAAAAATTCTCCGCACCGATAGAGGAGGTGAATACCTGAGTGATGCTTTTAGAGATCATCTTAGAAGTTGTGGGATTATCTCACAACTATCTCCACCTGGAACACCACAACACAATGGTGTGTCCGAAAGGAGAAATCGAACTCTATTAGATATGGTTCGATCTATGATGGCTGGAAGCTCATTGCCTCTATCATTTTGGGGCTTTGCTTTGCTCTCTGCGGCCCGTATTTTGAATATGGCCCCAACCAAGAAAGTGGAAAGGACACCTTTTGAAATATGGCATGGAAGGGTTCCATCTCTATCATATTTAAAGGTGTGGGGATGTGAGGCTTATGTAAAGACTCCCACCTCAAACAAGTTAGAAAGACGTTCCACTAAGTGTATTTTTATTGGATATCCTAGAGATTCTATGGGATATTATTTCTATGATCCATTGGAACAAAAGGAGTTTGTTGCCAAGAAGGGTGAGTTCTTGGAAGCCAAGTTCCTTATGGAAGGAGCTAGCAGTAGAACAGTGGATCTTGAGGAGGATCAAGAACCACAACCCGATACACGTTTGGTTGACACTAGCACTCAACATGAGGATGTTGAGAATGATCAAATGGTTGATCAATACACACAAAACGTTCGCAAATCTGGTAGAACTAGTAATCCACCTGAAAGATATGGATTTTTCATGGATGGGTGCTATGTGGTTGATTCCGATGAACCAATCACATACCATGATGCAGTGTCCAATTTGGATTGTGACAAATGGCTTGAAGCCATGAATGTTGAGATGCAATCCATGTATGACAACCAAGTGTGGGACTTGGTTGTACCACCTCTTAACTCCAAGGTAGTTGGAAGTAAGTGGGTTTTCAAGAAGAAAACCGATATGCATGGAAACTTGGATACTTATAAAGCTAGACTTGTAGCAAAAGGTTTCACTCAAACTCAAGGGGTTGATTATGATGAGACTTTTTCGCCTGTTGCAATGCTAAAGTCTATTAGGATATTATTTGCCATAGCTGCTCATTATGATTATGAGATTTGGCAAATGGATGTCAAAACCGCTTTTCTAAATGGATATCTTGAGGAAGATGTCTATATGGTTCAGCCTGAAGGTTTTGTCGACCCAAAACATCCTAACAAAGTATGCAAGTTAAAGAAATCAATCTATGGATTGAAGCAAGCGTCAAGAAGTTGGAATCACCGTTTTGATGAAGAGGTAATTAAATTTGGGTTCATCAAAAATGCTGATGAGGCTTGTGTGTATAAAAAGGCTAGTGGGAGCATCATCACTTTCCTAGTATTGTATGTCGATGACATCCTACTATTTGGAAATGACATTCCAACCTTGGAAGGTATAAAAACCTGGCTTGGAAGCTGTTTTTCCATTAAGGATCTTGGTGAAGCCGCCTACATTTTGGGAATAAAGATCTATAGGGATAGATCAAGGCGGTTGATAGGTTTAAATCAAAGTGCATACATTGACAAGATCTTGAAAAGGTTCAAGATGGAGAACTCTAAGAAAGGTACGGTACCTATTCAAAGAGGAACGATATTGAGTACGACTCAATGTCCAAGCTCAAAGGATGAGCAAGATAAAATGAAGGGAATCCCGTATGCGTCTGCTATAGGATCCATCATGTATGCAATGATATGCACTAGGCCGGACGTGTCATGCGCCTTGAGCATGACAAGCCGATACCAGCAAAATCCTGGAAATAGTCATTGGATGGCTGTTAAGAACATACTTAAGTACCTAAGGAGGACTAAAGATATGTTCCTAATCTATGGATCTGGTGAGGAGGAACTCGTGGTAAAAGGTTACACGGATGCGAGTTTCCAAACTGATCGGGATGACTCACGATCACAATCGGGATACATTTTCATCCTAAATGGAGGAGCAGTCTCTTGGAAGAGCTCTAAACAAGATGTGGTGGCATTATCAACTACAGAGTCAGAATACATCGCCGCTTCATTAGCAGCTCAAGAAGCTGCATGGTTGAAGAAATTCATTGCCGATCTAGGGGTTGTCCCTTCCATTCAGGACCCCCTAGAAATTCTTTGTGATAATGAGGGTGCGATTGCTCAAATCAAGGAACCCCGTGCACATCAAAAGACTAGGCACATTGAGCGGAGATTCAACTACATAAGGGATGAAGTTGAAAAGGGAAAAATATGTATTCGCAAAGTTCACACGGATCAAAACATTGCGGATCCACTCACGAAGCTTCTTGAAAAGGCAAAGCATGAGGGTCATACTTGTGCCATGGGACTTCGATATTCTAGTGACTGGATTTGATTTTGTGATCTTGTATTTGGATATTGGAACCTTTTATTACTTGAATGAATTATATGGTTATAATGTTTCAACTAATGTTCCAATTTTGCATGTTTAATCCATGAGTAAATCATTTACTCTAAACGTCCGTAGTCGTTCATACCTGTGGGAACAAGTATGAGGGTAAGACTATTATGAACTTGGATTGGTAGATATTCATTTGGATGAATATATAGCAAAGGGTTGCTGCCAAAGTTCATAGATATTTATGGGATATAAATATTGGACTGACCCGCATCTCAAATATTACTACATGGAATCTTCTTGATTGATCATAAGTAAATTTGAGTAAAGGCGAATATCATTTGGTATCCTCTGACCTGAGATACATATTGGGTCTTGATATTCACCGGGTATTATACTTTGACTTAGTTCTTCGCTGTTCTGAAACATGGCAGTACATAAGACTAAATTCAGGTATAGCACGAGGTGATTGTGAGAGACGTATGTAATCAAGATGGGATTTGTTCCTCTTATTCGTTGAGAGTAAGATGTCTAAGGCCTGCTAAAGTTAAGTCAATGGAGAATGATCATTCTGTGTCTCTAAGATTTAACATGACATCTGTGACAAAAGGATAGATGATTGATTCACCTAAAACATTTTCGAGTAAGATACTTGAAGGGGATGATGTTATTGAATGGCACTTAGTCATACGTATTAAGGGTAGTAAACCGTTGTTAGGCGGTATTTACTGCTTGCATCAATCTTCTATGAATCTTGTGCAAGTGGGAGATTGTTGGATCTTATATGCCCAAGACACATACAAGATTGATGTGGTTAGTACGTTATGATCCAAGTCGGGTCATACCCAATAACAAGCTAGGCAAACACCGATAAACATTTATTTGTTGATCATGATCAAGCAAATAAATTATGACACCAATTTAGAAAATGGGTTTTCTGAATTATTGCATTTGAGATAGAACAAATTATATGGATATTTTGTTCATGAGATATCATTTGTAATGTTGTTTAAATAAGTTAAATAACATCAAATATAAGAGTGTTTAAGTTATAAGATTAAAATTGGTTTAATTATATAACTTAATGAGTGATTAACAATGAATTAAAAGGGTGTTTTTCAAAATGGGAGGGAACCCATTTTGAACCCAATTTTCGGCCGCCCCTTGGTGGTTGGCATTGGGATTCCTTTGTCTTGTTTTTATGCAAGACATTTACTTGTTCACCTAGACACTCAACACACTTTCTCTCTCACACATGCAAGCTCCTTCTTCTCCATTTCTCTTCTCCCATTTTAGGACCTAGAAGGTTTTGTAAGAAGGATCTTTGGTGTCAACTTCCTAACAAGTTTGGTGCTTTGCAAGAGCTTGTGGGTATACAAGCTTGAGGTCTTCTCTTTTGAAGACTAGACATTCAAGAAACATCATCTTCCTCCTCTCATCCGTATCTAACTTCCTTGTTCAAGAAAGGTAGTATTCATGTACATCCTATGGTTGGTTTTGATAGCACTTCTTTTCACATATATATGATCCTTGTTCTTGGGTTTGTTTTCTTGAACATATAAATGTTTATTTTCAGAATATAACACAAGTTTTAAACCCCTTATATCCGCTACGTTTTGTTGTTTAAATGGTTAAACATCTTTGTTAAAACTTGTAAAAACCCAACAAACCAAACCCCCTTCGCCCTCCTTGGCCGTCCATATTTAACTAAACTACTAATTGATGATTTTATAAAAAGTCATAAAGGTTTGTTAAAACTCAAGAAAAGCTCCAATAGGGTTATATTATGGTTATGAAATTTTAGATGGTTTACAAGTATTATTATGGATACTTATATATATATATATATATATATATATATATATATATATATATATATATATATATATATATATATATTCAAATAAGAACCATTCTTTTGTAAAAACTAAAAGAACCATTAATAGCCATAGATTATGTTAATCAATGGCTGATATTAAAAGGGCAATTTAGTAATTTTAAATAGTTTAAATTAATCAGATGGATAGGTAGGAAGGATAGAATTAGTATTTCATACTCAATTTTGGAAACTGCCTACCAGAACAATACGGGATCAATTACTCAAATTCTTCAAAACTTCCTCTTCTAATTTGAAAAACGCGGATCATCTAGCATCAGATCGCCGAGCAAATTCAACAAAGCCGTTTCTTGATTTGAAGAAATCAAGATAATCACACCCGATTCATCTACTGGTCAAGCATATTTTCATTCCCTGAATCAAAGAACAAAAGACTACTAGGCTCTAAATCCCCCCTTATCCGTATCAAAAATCCCGCATCCTTAGTGACTCAGTAGAGCTTTTCACACATAATCGAAAGGGGTATATCTATTACATCGTCTACAACATCATCTCTTGATTTGAAGAAGACAAGACCCTCAGACCGATCAATCCACCCTCTGAATTTCATTACATCGTCTCTTGATTTCAAGAATAGAAGACCATTGGAGACTTCAACCCCCTATACTTGAGTCAAAATTCCAAGAACCAGAATGAGTTAGTAAAGTTTTCCCTATAAAATCCTAAAAGGTATGTCTATTGTATTGCTTTGAATTTCTGGTTTTGAAGCTTTTCTAAAAATCTAGGGCTAAAATTTCTTTATTCCACTTTATTTAGAGGTTTTTTTATAGTTATAGGGCTGAAATATGTTTTTGCAATTTTTGGCTTTTTTCAAGTCGATATTTGATGTTGTTGTTTGTGGATATCAATGTATGCTGGTAGTAATTTTCTTTCTGCAATTGGGACTAGGTTAGGTTTGAACCTTAAAATCATACCATGTTATTAATCGATGAATGTGAGGTGTAGTTGGTTAGGGATTAACATTGTTGACCTGTATGTTTGAAAATTTTCTTGTTTTTGCTATATATGTTGTTTAGTATACACTATTGTGTATGTAGGAAGATAGAGATTTTCACTAATTAGGTTGCATATTCCTTGAAACATTGAGAATTCAAATTGATCCTTGCATTCGAATCGATTAGTGAACATGTTTGTAGTGTATTGGCACACGATGAACTGTAACAGTTGAGTATGCATCATCATATTAGCATCGGGAGGTGATATAAATGCTTATTGGTTTTTAAGTTATGAATATGGATTATGGGTATATCAGTTATGTAAGGTCAACTTGTTGTATTAAAGTGCGGTTTCATTAAACATGAACTTTTGATTTCCAATGGAATCCATACATTTTACTTAATACATATGTGCATTATTATTTTAGAGTGCATAGATGCACTATGATATTGGAATGCATACTTCTATTTGTAGAACCAATGGTACAATACTATAAAACTATTAGTGCGTTTCTAGTTGATGTTTATATATATTTATGAAAGATGTCTGCTATATTATATTTTTAGTAGAATATATTTCTCACAAGTTATGAGCAGTTGTTTCATCTTATACTAGTCAAATTAAAAAATTATTGAGAAGGAATCATTTCAAACTAGATCAACAATGTAAAAGTGGAAAAAAAATCCATTGTTTACATGTCATTTCATTTAAGAGGATGAATAGTGCTATAGTTCATTTTTCTTTTATACGTATTGTAACTCTTTCGTAATTTGATTTTGTTATCACAGGGGCCATCGGGTAGTGACGCTGAAGAACCTTGGCATGCAAAGCTTTTAGGATTCATGATGTGATATAGTTTTTGTTTGAAGTATTTTATTAGTTATATTCCCACGTCTCATTATTAATCTATTACATAGAGTTATTGACTAATGAAGTATGTCTTTTTATAGTTGATAAATGAAGACCACCCATAGTAATATATCATTTGATCCTTCAACCATTAGTGGTGCTTACCACTTGTATTGATCCTTCAACCATTATTTTATTTTGTTAAAACGACCTATGGTACTGTTAGGTTAAATTCTTGCATGATTGCCACCTTTATTTTTTTGGATTATACAGACCGGTTATGATACGTCCCAAAACTATTCTTGACTCTACATGTTGTTTTAGAATTTCTACTAATCAAATTAGGTTGAACTTCATCTAATCGAATATGATTTGTTAGTTTTGAATGACGGTTGTTATTTATAACTCAAGTAATGTAAGTTATAGCTCTCCGTTCATCAACATATACAAGTAACAATGCATATATCCGGTGGCTTTATTGCAATTATACATGTTGGATCTTATATGCCCAAGACACATATAAGATTGATGTGGTTAGTACGTTATGATCCAAGTCGGGTCATACCCAATAACAAGCTAAGCAAACACCAATAAATATTTATTTGTTGATATGATCAAGCAAATAAATATTGACACCAATTAAAAAAAAATGGGTTTTCTAAATTATTGCATTTGAGATAGAACAAATTATATGGATATTTTGTTCATGAGATATCCTTTGTATTGTTATTTAATAAGTTAAATAACAATAAATAAAAGTGTGCTTAAGTTATAAAATTAAAAGGGGTTTAAATTTATAAACTTGTAACTAGTTATGAAAGGTAAAAATTTTAAAATGGTGGGAAACCATTTGGAATTTTCGGCCGCCCCTTGGTGGTTGGCCTTGGGATTCTTTTTTCTTGTTTTAATACAAGACATTAACTAGTTGATTCACACACTCAACCATATCTCTCTCTCACACATGCAAGAACACTTCTTCTTCATTTTTCTCCTTCTAATTTTCGGATCAAGAGAGTTTTGAAGAAGTTTTTGGTGTCAAGACTTCCTAAAAAGTTGGGTATTTGCTAGAGCTTGTGGGTATACAAGCTTGAGGTTTTCTCCTTTGAAGACTACACGTTCAAGAGCATCATCCTCTTCTTTTCATCCATCTCATATTGCTTTGTTCTTGGAAAGGTAGTATTCAAGAACATCCTATGGTTGTTTTGTTTTGATAGCATTTCTTTTCACATATATATGATCCTTGTTCTTGGGTTTGTTTTCTTGAACACATAAATGGTTTATTTTCAGAATCTAAAACAAATTTTAATCTTTTATATCCACTGCGTTTGATGTTTAAATGGTTAAACTACTTTGATAAAACTTGTTACAAACCCAACAATGGCATCTAGAGCCGGTTATGTGGAAAACTTGCTTCTAAAGTCCAAGAAAAGTTAGTTTTGTTGGACTTTCTCTACCCATTAGGGGCTGTTTTGTTATGGATGTATGAATCCCTTATCTTTCAAGTTTTATTTTACATGCTTTAGAATAAACGTTGAAAGATTAATATCAAGTGGTTGATTATTTTGTTTGGACAAAACCCTAAAAGTTTTGGTTTATGTTGGCCGAAACTTTAAAGGTTAAAAGGGAGTTCATTTTGTTCTTGAATGTTGTATTTAGATACATGTTTTGGTGCATAACATAGCCTTGACCTAGGGTGTTTTGGATTTGGTTGTATGTATATTGTCATGTTTGGTTTTATTCATTAAAGGGTTGTAATAATAATTTTGGTGTTTGTATCTTTTGGGTTGTAACTTATTTATTCTTTGATTATGTAACAAATAGATTAGGTGCATTTCTTTTATTAGAAAAATTGTATTAGGATATAATTTTTGTAAAAAAAGATGTACAAGTTGGAGACTTAAAGGAATACACAAAGGAAGGACTCAAAAGACATGGACACTTGAAGCATTTGGATGCGGATTCAAGAGGGAGTTCATGGACACATTTTGATGTGTTATTATAAAACCCTTAGGAAAGACCAAATGACAACACTTGTGATGGCAAACAAGTGTGGTCACCTTAGTGGCTATGGTTATGCACTTGTGATTGAATGGTTGTGCTTGTTTGGTTGTTTATTTTATGTTGGTTGTTTGATATATGGATATGCATAACAAACTAATTAATAAACATAACAAGCTGAAATAAAATGGTTCTTTATCATTAAGTGGTTAATAAAAGGTTTTTAAAAGGATTAATGTTTTTAAATAAAAGGGTTTTATTAAAAGAACCATAGGGTACCATGTGTTTGAGAACATGCAAATACAAGGTACATAGAGTTTTCTAAACTAGAATTATGAAAACTTAAAATTCCTTTTGAAAAAAAGTTTAACACCATCCTTTTACACAACAATTGAGTCATTTGGAAACTCTTAATGGGATAAAGGTCACCTAACCATTTTGAGGGAACTTGTGATTTGAGGTGGGAATGCCATATTTGTGGGATAAAGATCACCTAACCACTTATATTGGTAGACTCACATATGTGTGTAAGTAGGGTGACTTGATTTGCAAACCATGTTAAATGGATCACCTACAATGTGGTTTACAAAAGGTGTTGATGGGATAAACATGCCGACTATACATATGATGTTTAAGTCGATCCCATACCTCTAGAAGTTTCAAAGGGTTGCAATTGTTAAACGTTGACTACCTTGTTAATTTAAATAATGGGATAAAGGTCATCTAACCACTATTTAAATGTAACGTTGGATTCTAGAATTTTAATTTGTGTATGACACATAAAAGGGTATTAATAATTAAAAATGATAATATCAAAAATACTAAAATTGAACTTTGTTAAATTTTGTAGATGGCCACCAACAACAATGAAAACAATGATATCCCGTCCGCTCATACCCTATCACTAAGAACCATTCTCCAAAAGGAGCGTTTAAACCATAACAACTTTATTGATTGGTTTCGAAACTTGAGAATTGTTCTCAAGCAAGAGAAACTGTCATATGTTTTAGATGATCCGATTCCCGATGAACCCAATGAGGAAGATAGGGAGGCCTACAATAATTGGGTGAAATACACTGAGGATTCGGTCCAAGTGTCTTGCCTCATGTTGGCAAGTATGACTCTGAATCTCCAAAAGGAGTACGAACATCACAGAGCATACGACATGATTACCCAGTTGAAGGAAACGTTCCAACAACAAGCAAGGGTAGCGCGCTTCGAAACGGTTCGAGCACTCCATGCATGTCGTATGGATGATACCCAATCGGTCTTGTCTTATGTACTTAAGATGAAGAGCCACATAGACCGCCTCGAAAGGCTGAATTGTCCCGTCTCGAAAGAGTTGGCTACGGATTTGATCCTCAACTCTTTGTCAAAAAGGTTTGACAATTTTGTTATGAATTATAACATGAATGGTTGGGACAAGAACATAAATGAGCTTCACTCTATGCTCAAAATAGCCGAGGCGGCCATGGGTAAAAAGGGTTTACCCGTTCTCACCATCAATGAAGGTGGGAACAAGAAGAGGCCTCACCCCGCACCCAAGGCAAGTGTTGCCAAAGGTAAAGGGTACATTGAGAGAAAGGGAAAGGGAGTGGTAAAAGTGCCACCACCAAAACCAGCGGAGAAGAAGCAAAAGGTTGCTTCGGATGACCCATGCTTTAAGTGTGGGGAGATAGGACATTGGGCAAGAAATTGTCCTGTCCATCTCAAAGAGTTGAAAGCTAAGAGGGATGCCGGGCAAACCTCAGGTACATTTTTCATGATTCATATTGATCTAAATTTAATATCCTCTAACATATGGGTATTGGATACCGGATGTGGAACTCATATTTGCAATTTGTTGCAGGGGTTCAAAAGAAGTAAAGACTTCAAGAAAGGGGATGTTAGCCTCTACATGGGGAATGGGGCAAAGGTTCAAGTTGAAGCCCGAGGGGACTACATCCTGAAGCTTCCAAATGGTTTGGAAGCAATTTTGTACAATGTTTTGTATGCTCCTAGTTTGACTAGGAACATTATTTCAGTTGCCCAATTAAGACAATATGGTTATGTTTTGACGTTTATTGAAAATGAAATTCATGTTTCTTTAAATGACATCTTTTATTTTAAAGCTACTCCTATTAATGGTATTTATGAATTGATTCGTGAAAAAAAATTATATGATAGCTCGTTGTACCAAACCACCCCTAAGAAGCTCAAATTGGATTTGAGTGATACCTATCTTTGGCATTGCCGTCTTGGTCATATAAACAAGAAGCGCATACAAACACTTCAAAAGAATGGTCTTTTAAAAGCAAGTGAATATGATTCATTTGATGTATGTGAATCTTGTTTACAAGGCAAAATGACTAAGGCACCTTTTAGTGACAAAACCGAAAGGGCAAAAGATTTATTAGGTATCATACATTCGGATGTATGTGGTCCTTTTAAGCCAATGACTAGGTACAATGAAAGATACTTCATTACCTTCACCGACGACTATAGTCGGTATGGGTATGTGTACTTGTTAAGACACAAAGATGAAGCTTTTGAAATGTTCAAAACCTTCCAAAATGAAGTAGAAAATCAACTCAACAAATTAATAAAAATTCTCCGCACCAATAGAGGAGGTGAATACCTAAGTGATGCTTTTAGAGATCATCTTAGAAGTTGTGGGATTGTCTCACAACTATCTCCACCTGGAACACCACAACACAATGGTGTGTTCGAGAGGAGAAATCGAACCCTATTGGATATGGTTCGACCTATGATGGCTAGAAGCTCATTGCCTCTATCATTTTGGGGTTTTGCTTTGCTCTTTGCAGCCCATATTTGAATATGGCCCCAACCAAGAAAGTGGAAAAGACACCTTTTGAAATATGGCATGGAAGGGTTCCATCTCTATCATATTTAAAGGTGTGGGGATGTGAGGCTTATGTAAAGACTCCCACCTCAAACAAGTTAGAAAGTCGTTCCACTAAGTGTATCTTTATTGGATATCCTAGAGATTCTATGGGATATTATTTCTATGATCCATTGGAACAAAAGGAGTTTGTTGCCAAGAAGGGTGAGTTCTTGGAAGCCAAGTTCCTTATGGAAGGAGCTAGCAGTAGAACAGTGGATCTTGAGGAGGATCAAGAACCACAACCTGATACACGTTTGATTGACACTAGCACTCAACATGAGGATGTTGAGGATGATCAAATGGTTGATCAATACACACAAAACGTTCGCAGATCTGGTAGAACTAGTAATCCACCAGAAAGATATGGATTTTTCATAGATGGATGCTATGTGGTTGATTTGATGAACCAATCACATACCATGATGCAGTGTCCAATTTGGATTGTGACAAATGGCTTGAAGCCATGAACGTTGAGATGCAATCCATGTATGACAACCAAGTGTGGGACTTGGTTGTACCACCTCTTAACTCCAAGGTAGTTGGAAGTAAGTGGGTTTTCAAGAAGAAAACCGATATGCATGGAAACTTTGATACTTATAAAGCTAGACTTGTAGCAAAAGGTTTCACTCAAACTCAAGGGGTTGATTATGATGAGACCTTCTCGCCAGTTGCAATGCTAAAGTCTATTAGGATATTATTTGCCATAGCCGCTTATTATGATTATGAGATTTGGCAAATGGATGTCAAAACCGCTTTTCTAAATGGATATCTTGAGGAAGATGTCTATATGGTTCAGCCTGAAGGTTTTGTCGACCCAAAACATCCTAACAAAGTATGCAAGTTAAAGAAATCAATCTACGGATTGAAACAAGCATCAAGAAGTTGGAATCACCGTTTTGATGAAGAGGTAATCAAATTTGGGTTCATCAAAAACGTTGATGAAGCATGGGTGTATAAGAAAGCTAGTGGGAGCATCATCACTTTCCTAGTATTGTATGTCGATGACATCCTACTATTTGGAAATGACATTCCAACCTTGGAAGGTGTAAAAACCTGGCTTGGAAGCTGTTTTTCCATTAAGGATCTTGGTGAAGCCGCCTATATTTTAGGAATAAAGATCTATAGGAATAGATCAAGGCGGTTGATAGGTTTAAATCAAAGTGCATACATTGATAAGATCTTGAAAAGGTTCAAGATGGAGAACTCTAAGAAAGGTACGGTACCTATTCAAAGAGGAACGATATTGAGTACGACTCAATGTCCAAGCTCAAAGGATGAGTAAGATAAAATGAAGGGAATCCCGTATGCGTCTGCTATAGGATCCTTCATGTATGCAATGATATGCACTAGGCCGGACGTGTCATGCGCTTTGAGCATGACAAGCCGATACCAGCAAAATCCTGGAAATAGTCATTGGATGGCTGTTAAGAACATACTTAAGTACCTAAGGAGGACTAAAGATATGTTCCTAATCTATGGATCTGGTGAGGAGGAACTCGTGGTAAATGGTTACACAGATGCGAGTTTCCAAACTGATCGTGATGATTCACGATCACAATCGGGATATATTTTCATCTTGAATGGAGGAGCAGTCTCTTGGAAGAGCTCTAAACAAGATGTGGTGGCATTATCAACTACAGAGTCAGAATACATCGCCGCTTCATTAGCAGCTCAAAAAGCAGCATGGTTGAAGAAAATCATTGCCGATCTAGGGGTGGTCCCTTCCATTCAGGACCCCCTAGAAATTCTTTGTGATAACGAGGGTGCGATTGCTCAAATCAAGGAACCCCGTACACATCAAAAGACTAGGCACATTGAGCGGAGATTCAACTACATAAGGGATGAAGTTGAGAAGGGAAAGATATGTATTCGCAAAGTTCACACGGATCAAAACATTGCGGATCCACTCACGAAGCTTCTTGAAAAGGCAAAGCATGAATGTCATACTTGTGCCATGGGACTTCGATTTTCTAGTGACTGGATTTGATCTTTTAATTTTGTATTTGGATATTGGAACCTTTTATTACTTGAATGAATTATATGGTTATAATGTTTCAACTAATGTTCCAATTTTGCATGTTTAATCCATGAGTAAATCATTTACTCTAAACGTTCGTAGTCGTTCATACCTGTGGGAACAAGTATGAGGGTAAGACTATTATGAACTTGGATTGGTGGATATTCATATGGATGAATATAAAGCAAAGGGTTGCTGCCAAAGTTCATAGATATTTGTGAGATACAAATATTGGACTGACCCGCATCTCAAATATTACTACATGGAATCTTCTTGATTGATCATAAGTAAATTTGAGTAAAGGCGAATATCATTTGGTATCCTCTGACCTGAGATACATATTGGGTCTTGATATTCACCGGGTATTATACTTTGACTTAGTTCTTCATTGTTCTGAAACATGACAATACATAAGACTAAATTCAGGTATAGCACGAGGTGATTGTGAGAGACATATGTAGTCAAGATGGGATTTGTCCCTCTTATTCATTGAGAGCAAGATGTCTAAGGCCTGCTAAAGTTAAATCAATGGAGAATGATCATTCTGTGTCTCTAGGATTTAACATGACATCTATGACAAAAGGATAGATGATTGATTCACTTAAAACATTTTCGAGTAAGATACTTGAAGGGGATGATGTTATTGAATGGCTCTTAGTCATACGTATTAAGGGTAGTAAACTGTTGTTAGGCGGTATTTACTGCTTGCATCAATCTTCTATGAATCTTGTGCAAGTGGGAGATTGTTGGATATTATATGCCCAAGAGACATATAAGATTGATGTGGTTAGTACGTTATGATCCATGTCGGGTCATACCCAATAACAAGCTAAGCGAACACCAATAAATATTTATTTGTTGATATGATCAAGCAAATAAACATTAACACCAATTTAAAAAAAAATAGGTTTTCTAAATTATTGCATTTGAGATAGAACAAATTATATGGATATTTTGTTCATGAGATATCATTTGTATTGTTATTTAAATAAGTTAAATAACAATAAATAAAAGTGTGCTTAAGTTATAAAATTAAAAGGGGTTTAATTTTATAAACTTGTAACTAGTTATGAAAGGTAAAAATTTTAAAATGGTGGGAAACCATTTGAAATTTTCGGCCACCCCTTGGTGGTTGGCCTTGGGATTCTTTTGTCTTGTTTTAATACCAGACATTAACTAGTTATTCACACACTCAACCATCTCTCCCTCTCACACATGCAAGAACACTTCTTCTTCTCCATTTTTCTCCTTCTAATTTTCGGATCAAGAGAGTTTTGAAGAAGTTTTTGGTGTCAAGACTTCCTAACAAGTTGGGTATTTGTTAGAGCTTGTGGGTATACAAGCTTGAGGTTTTCTCCTTTTAAGACTACACGTTTAAGAGCATCATCCTCTTCTTTTCATCCATCTCATATTGCTTTGTTCTTGGAAAGGTAGTATTCAAGAACATCCTATGGTTGTTTTGTTTTGATAGCATTTCTTTTCACATATATATGATCCTTGTTCTTGGGTTTGTTTTCTTGAACACATAAATGGTTTATTTTCAGAATCTAAAACAAGTTTTAATCTTTTATATCCGATGCGTTTGATGTTTAAATGGTTAAACTATTTGATAAAACTTGTTACAAACCCAACAATACATTAATGCACATACTGCAATTTTGCATTAACGCACGTAAAAAATTATGCATAGATGCATATATACTTATATTTTGCTTCTTACATAATCAATTGATTTAAAATATGTAGTATTATAGGCTTAGAATTGTCACTTAATTCCAATTTTACATTAAATTATACGCAATGTTGGTGATGCCTACAAGTATGCATAATATACTATTATATATTATTTCTCTGACTTAGAAGTTAAGAAGGGAGCCGGTGGAAGTGGTTTTAATCATGTGTCTCTATTTTGGAGTACTGGAATTCGACTCCTCCCCTGCTGCTTTTCACATGCGTGTGGTTTTTTTCAGACCACCAAATCACCAACTTTATAACTTTGTTTCATATTTGCATTTAGTTCGAATAACAATTTTAATAATCCATGTTTTTTATACATACACTCAATTAACAATATTAATGTCCACGCACATGGCATCGACAAGAACACCACTTTTTATGTACATTCTATTGAGAACACAATTTTAAACAAACTTAGTTAGTGGCGTGATGGTGTTGGGCTCTTCTAGCATTTCATGCATCTATGCACATTTTCTACGTGTCCTTCGTAAAATGCATATATGCATATCCACTTAAGTTAAACACACTTACACACCTTCATGTAGTTCTTATCAATAGGAAGTTCATCTCAACAGCTTTGTACACATCCTCTAACAACCAAATCACACATCATCCAACATAACCACAACTAAGTTTAAATTTTCACGGTTTTGAATTACAATCATATTGCTTTGAATTAAAATCACCTAGTTTTGAATGCAACTAAAAATTCAAATATCAAGAACATGTCTACTAGTTTGTTTACATATACAAACTACATATCATAAAATAAAAGATATACTTGTGTCATCCTATTTAAAAAATGTGTCAAAAGATTAGTCATTCATAAATTAACAATCCGACCCTCGTGTTCATAATTGCAATCAACTTCTTCAATGGACTCCTTTTATTCTGATTTGGAGATTCAAACATCAACGTTCCTGTATTTGATATATGGCTATTCAAAGCGACATCTTTATTACGAGACGCCACATCATACATCATCAGGTCATTGGCTTCTATACGATTAACATCCTCAGGAACATCTATTGAGCTTGTTGCACCCTTCTTTCATTCAAAATATTTTCATTAGCAACACTAGTGTCAATTTCATGAACGCTTGCCGAACTCGATCCGAGTCCACCTTCCCCATCTAGAAATAGCACCAATAAATCACATGATTAGGATTAATTGTCTGGCAAAAAAAAACATGTAGAAAATTGTTTGATTAGGATGAACCATCTGATTAATTGAGAAAAAATTAAGCAGGTTGGTTTTGAAAAACAAGCATTACCCATTATACATTAGCTAATCTTCAGCACGAATCAAATGTTGAATAGAGGACTGGATTTCGTTTGGTTGTGGATGAATCTCATGATTAATTAGATGGAATGAACCTTTAACCTTTTATTTGCATATAATTGTTCTTGAATCGCAAGTCTTCAGATTCATTAATCAGAGGGTTCATTTGAAGAAGAGAGGGAACAGTTAAAGATTTTGTAGCCCACTAAGTTGTATTTCATTTATTAAATTACCCTTTTGCCCTTTTATGTAATTATTAAAGATTAATAAAAGTAATGTAATTAAAAAATTTCTCATTGGTGGGTGTTGGTTCTTTTGGTTTTCTACAAAAAAATAGTTTTCATTTGAATGGATCCCTATATATATATATATATATATATATATATATATATATATATATATATATATATGTATATATGTATATATATATATTCTACAAGTTATATTTAGTTAGCAAGTTTTAATATGATAATATGAAAGATGGGTTATGACTAGATGTGAGGTTGACCAAGTTTACAAGTGTGGTTAAAAATATAAACATGGGTCTTTATAACTTTGAATGTTAAGTTAGGTTAACGGATGTGAACACATAGTTAGTAGATGACACATGATTAAGTTGTTTTGTACAGGACCGGTGAAGGGGTTAGTGCAACAGTTTTACAGTTGTTAGGAGAGTGTTTTGAACACTTAGCAGATCAAATAGGGAACTGGCTTAAGATGAAACAAAGAAAACAAGTAAAGAACAACACAAGAACAAGAACACACTTAATATATTTTTCAAGAATGATGTATAGTGCTCTCAAGTCCTTACAAAGTGTTACAAAGCTTAAAAAATGAAATGACAAGTACTTGAGACACTTTATACTACATCCTACTGCCGGCCATACTTTGAAGGCCAGCTGGAAACACTAATCTAGACAACAAGATCAATGTAGAGTCAAAAGGCAGTTTGCCTTTTGACTAGTGACTATGACATACCATAGCTCACATCCTTATCTAATACAAAAGGATAAAAGTACAAAAGTAGAAATTATAGACTCAAGACCTTAATCTATAGTTTGACAAAAGTATGACCTTTTCACTAACTCATATAAGTTGGTGAGTCATCAGAGGTGGCAGCAAAAAGTAGTTCAGCTTTTGTCAAAAGGTGATTAAGAAAAAGCATGTTTTCTCTGTCTTCGGAAGAAATCAATCTTTGGAGTTAGGGTCAACTGTGTAGACTAAGGCACACTAGCTATAGTTCCTTATACAACATTTACTTTTACTCAAACAAAAGAGGAGGATGCTATGAGCTCACTGATTGAGGAACTTGATGCCTATTCACCAGGTGATTTGTTTATTGATGAAGGTGATTTGTTTATTGATGAAGACACTATAGAGATTATTAGAAAAGCAAGTGCTCCTACAAATCCATTTGTGTTTATTCCTCAACAACCAATCATATTTGAAACAGAGCTATTACTACAGATGGTTCCTATTGTCACTTTGTCTAAGGAGCAAAAAGAACTCATCAGAAATCTATCTGAGGAATTCATAGCCAAAGAACATGAAGAAGAAATAGTAGTAGCTAAGACTACTAAATCAACTAAGGCTAGTTCTTCTAAACTTCAGACCTATTCTAGATGAAGTAAGTCCTTGGGTGAAAAGGCTAAGGGAAAACAACCTATAGTTAAAGAAGATATTCCCAAGCCTAAAAAGCTAAAAAGAGAAGAAAAGGTTAGCATGGCTATAGTTCCTCAGTTCATGGAAGAACACATACAAGCAACTAAGCAACGAACCATTGAACAACAAATCATTAATCTTGAGGAAGGAGATATTAAAGGAGGCTATACATTAGAAGAAAGCATGTATGATGAGCTAGATTTTCAAGAATGTCCACCAAGACAAGAGACAACAATTAAAGAGATGGAAAAGGCCTAAACTTATGATCTAATGGTGAAAGCCATGTTCCTAATACAATAGGGATATGATGCTAATCATATGTTTAGTATGAATTCAGAGGCCATGACTGAAGAGATAAAAAGGTGGAAAGCCTGCTAGATCCAATCATTGAGATAGATTATGAGTTGAAGAAGTCTGAAGAAACCAAGAAAGGCAAAAGTAAGGCTACTTCTTCCTCTACTACTATACCACCTTCTTCAACTCAACCACCAGTACCATATCCATGTCCTGATCCCTACAAAATGACACATAGGGAAATAAAGGAATTTCTTGCTAGGAATGGGTTCAATAAGAAAAAGTTGGGTCTAATGAAAGCCAACTCTTTTAGAGCTCTAATGCTTAGAACCATTCATGATCTCAAAGAAAAGATGAAGATTGTTGAAAAAGATGTAATCCAGAGTCAGCCCAGTCAAAGAAGATCAACCCAACAAGTCCAACTAACTAGTACAGATCATGATACATTGGCACCTCTATTGAGCAAACACTTAGAGTGGTTCAAACAACATTCTCAACTACAACTACAAGAAGGTTTGACAACTTCTGAAATGCTCCAAGGTGTTACAGCTCCAAAAGGCAAGACTGATGTCAAGATCATTACATGGATGTATGACTCCAACCAGAATATGTTCATGGTCAAAAGGATCCCAAGGCTAGTTTAATTCTTTACAGAATATAATTATCTAGTTAACACCCTAAAGATTCATAACATGAAAAAGCTTACTGACTTTGAATTAAATAACCATGCTACTATGTCAAGGGGTAATCAATTTAATGATATTTTGAAGATCTTTAAGAGGACAAAAAACTTCAAAGCCCTCAAAGAGATATGTATTAGAAAGGACAAATCATACAGAAACCCCTTTTAACAGAAAAAGAAAAAGAAGATAGTTGAGGAGTTAGTTATCCCAAAAGGGAGTGTAAATCCAAATGAAGAGTTAAAAAGAAAGAGAGTTGCCGGAACACATCAATCAATAGTATTTTCTAATGTTAAGTATAATGACATTATATGAATTGGCCACTGAAAGAGGTTGGGAAGAGAAGGTTGGCCCATACATCAGATTATTCAATGCTTATGAGGTGCGGCTGCTAGATGAATCATATAGTCATTATATGTTCAAGCTTGGAGAAGATAATCTTTTTTTCTTCCTAAGGTGCATAAGAATTCTAAAGATTGCTTATGATAGGATCAATAGAAAGAGAGAGGCAAAGAAGAGAAAGAGGGTGCCTCTAAACTTTGATAACATTGTAAAGTTAGATATCAACACAATAAGAGAGCTGGTCACACATAGAGATTGTTTTTCTATCATAGTTATGTATGATCCTCAATCATTAAATCAGGTTCCAATTTAAGCTATTTGGAGGATGAAAGAATTGACCATTCAAGCACTTGATAGAAGTAGGATGAAGGAGGCCAGAGAGTTTCAAACCATGATCAACATCATTCTAGATCCTACTAATCCAAAGTATCACTACGATCCTACTGAAGAAGATCCCACCATAGTTTCGGTTCCACCTCCAACAACAACAACAACCCCATCAACACAATAGCAACACCATCAACATCAACATCAACATCAATAACACCAACAACAGCAATAGCATGAGCTTCAACCTTCACAACAGTCCAAGCATCCACTTCTCAACAACCATATGCTACTACAAAAGATCCACCAAAATATTCACAACTTCCATTACCCAAAAACACTTGAAGTACTCAGGCTGTATAATCGTTAGGAGGAGTATTGTCGGACCCTAAAAGGATCATGCATGCCAATTCAAGTAGTGATTGGATAGTTGGTCTTGTTGGAAAAATATACAAGTGTTGAAGAATGTGGATGAGTTCAAGAAATACGAATGCATAATAAAGGCTAAGTATTTGTTCATACGCATTAGTCTTTGCAGGTGACGTAGACAAATACGGATGTGCATTTGTCTTCTCGCATATAGTAATGCGGGTGAAGTAAAACAAATGCTTATGCATTAACAGAAGAAATGCGGCCAAGTTTTACACATCCACAAAGACAAATGCGAATGTTGTGCACAATAATGTGGCTGAAGAAAAACAAATGCTTAGAGAGTTATTTTGTACTCTGTACTTAGTCAATTCCTTCATTTTGTGTCAGGGTAGTTAAGTCATTATACAAGTCATTTTATAAGACATATAAATAGATAAAGTTTTTACACTTTTTGAAATGTTAAGACAACTTTACACACAGAAAACCCTGATTGTAGTATTGAAGCTTATTATTAATATATAATGAACATTATGAGTATATCTGTTCTATTTGATCATTGATTATTGTATTTCCGCTACAATCAATCATAGAAATCTATCAATATATATGATACTCATTGATTCCAAGCCACTCAACGAACAATTATAACGTTTAATTCTGAATGATAAAAAGAAAATATATAGAATGCAAAGAAAAATAAAATCATTTTGGGTTTTATGGATTATATAGAAAATAAATAAACTATTACTGATGCTAAGTGCACCGATTCCATGGCAGCGGTGACATTTTGATCGATGTCATGTGCTCGGTCAAAAATAGATTCAAAACAGTGCCTAATTACCCTTAATAGTAAAAGGCAAGAGAGTGTCAAATCTATAGGCAAGAAAACTTGATTGATTAATTTTAACAATTTCACATTTTAACAAAATTTTTACATGATTACAAACACTCATAGAGAAAAGGTAACCCACTAAGGTGTCATACCCCGTTGATCGGGTCTGGTCATAACCGACTGATATCATTACAATGTAGCGGAAACAAATAAATTCAAACTTAAATCATTATATCATGCAAGATAAATGCCTATATGGCATTACATCATTAATAAATACTCAAAATGCTAATTTTCTAAAAATCTAAATAAAACATATTAATTTAATTGTTCATAGATGACAAGGCGGATAGGGCGGTGTTAAGTCTCCAAATGTCCAACTAAGGAAACACCTATCCATAAGACACCTGTTATTTATTCTTCTCCTGAAATACACACCCAATATACATTAACATAATGTTGGTGATCTCGTGAGTTTAAAACACGTTACCTTACGTGAAAAATTGTAACACCTAAAAAGTTACAAAAAAAAAGAAAAGAAAAGAGAAGTATAAAGAAAGAAATGTGAAATAACCCAAGTTAAAGGGTTAAAGTTGTGCAAAAGGAAAACTTTATTATAATTATGTTTAAAAGGTGGGCATGGCCGCCCACTCCCCTTCTCCACCCAGTGCTTCGACTACAGAAAGAAAAAAAAGAGCAGAGTTTCCATCGGTTTTTGAGAGAAGAAGAAGAAGATCGACTTGAAGGTAAGTTTTTCGTGTGTTTTGTTCGGTTTCAACTGGATTTTCAGCTTGTGGACCGAGTCTTATGTGTTCCACTATGTTCGGTTATGTGTTTTTGGTGTGTTTAGGTGTTTGAACTCTAAGTGCTCTCGAGTTTGGAGGAGTTTTACTCGAAGGCTGCTGTAGGTGAGTTCTAGGTTCCTGATTTTTCTATTTCAAACCTGTTTTGGGGCTGATATGCATATAATTTATCATTTTTACAACTCCCAGTATGTTGAAACCGTATGTTACCCCCTGTTCTTCATAGGTGTGTGTGTTTGTGAATGTTTTACTGAATCTTGTGGTTGTATGTTTGTTCTAAGTGCTTAGTATGATAGATTTGGGCTAAGAATACGTTAGGATGATGAATGGGAACTGAAATTAGTATAAGTTAGAACAGCTGAAATGCCCATGCGCCCAACTACCCATGCGCCCAACTGCCCATGCGCCTGCATAGTACCCATGCGCCTAAGTTCTGCCCATGCGCCTGCATAGTACCCATGCGCCTAACTATTTCCCATGCGCTTAAGTTTTTCCCATGCGCCTAAGTTTCCCTATGCGCCTAAGTATTCCCATGCGCCCAACTGTCTGTGCGCCTGCATATTGCCCATGCGCCTTCATAGTGCTCATACGCCTAAACTGACTTAGGATTTTTCTGAAATCTTGGGAAATAGGAATTAATGATTAAACTCTGGAATGTTTTGGTGGGTTATGTTTGTTCATGTTATGCATGTTTGTGGCCTGTTATTGATGTTCCTTATTACGTACTATTATGTGACTTTACATGGTGTGTTAATGCTCTAATACATAATGTATTATCATAAAAGAAGCAAAAGATTAAAGATAATGAAAAGTGTAACATAATGAATAAATGAAAGTCTTGCAAGCAAATTTAAAAAGTCTCACAACTCATTGAAGAGTTGTTAGCTCAACTGTGTGTGATGTAGCATGCGATCTTGGCTAACCCATGAGGGTATACACACAGGGGGGGTCAGTCTTGGTGATTGATCCATACATGCGAAACGGGATCGTTGTCACTTAACCCCAAGACTGAGGTGGCTTCGTGCTAAATGATGGGGTATAACTTATTACAGGATCTAGATAGAAGTGAAAGATAATGAAAAAGTGCGAAATGAACGATTATGAACAATGATAAAAGTTAATAATGATATTAACAAGATGTATGTATGTTGTGTGATCACGAATGAAAGTAAAGGAATGGTTTTTACTAAAGGTAAAGTATTTTATTATTTAAAACTAGTACTCACTCAACAACGTTGACTTTTTATGCATTTGCAGTTGGTAGATAGCTTGTTGCTGAGGATGGCACGAGGGTGAAGCTACTTGGCAGGCAAATACTAGCATCCATTTCATGCACGATAATGATGTTGTTTTGTAATACAACTAAGTGATATTTTGTAATCTTTTAAATGACAATGTATTACTTGGCAAATGTATTTATCAAAGCATGAAATGGTTTTTGGATGAATTATTCTGTTGCAATATTTTATTTACTTATTAAATCTTAATATGTTTTGATATAAATGAGGTTATGATTGACCAACTGTGGAGTTCCCGGGAACGGGGCCTTACAAGTTGGTATCAGAGCCAAAATTTAAGAGAAATGGGTAAATATTTTCAAAACCTAAACTTAAACTAAGAATAGGACCGAATGGAGGGATGCTAGCTCAAGTAGCTACGTGCCATCAGGTAATTTACTTCTTAAGATTAACCGGTATTATGTGCGTGTGCTATCTGATCTATGTGCTCTTAGTAGATTTGGATACTGATGTAGTCAGGATAGGAAATGCTTAGGGGATGAAGAGTAAAGTAAGTGGCTAATCACAACTGGCCACTGTAATTAGGGACATACTATACTTGACATAATCTGAGCTATTACCTTGAATGACCGTGTTGGTGTTTGAATCTTATAGTGTTTAGAGGATGGCGGGTGGTAGATCTTCGAAGGCTTCTCGAGGAGGTGTACAGGGTGGTCGTGGTGCTGGACCACGTGTCACAAGAAACAAGGCTAAGGCTGCTGAGATGGCTTCTCCAGAGCCCAAGCTTCATCACCAGGAAGGCGGTGATGAGGGTGCTAATCTGAGAGCCTCTGTGAAAGAGGCAGTTGTGGAGGAAGTTCATCAGGTCATGCAAACGATCCTGCCATCTGTGGCGACTGAGGTTATTCATGTTGTGAGGGAGGATGAAAAGAAAGAGAAAGAGGAGAGGAGGATGTCCGTTGGGAGAGGTTCAGGTGAAGGGGAGCAACTAGAAACCGAGATGGTCATCTCCAGTGATGAAGAGGAAGAGGAAGAGGAAAAGGTACAGGAAACTGCCAAGGGGTGTAGTTATGGGGCATTTCAAATATGCATGCCCCCGACTTTTGATGGTAATGGGAATGCTGCTGCTGCTCACCGATGGGTGAGGGAGATAGAGGTTGAGTTGGATATCAGCGAATGTAGGGAGGATGAAAAGGTGAAATTTGCTACCCACTCATTCATGGACTCGGCCTTGTGCTGGTAGGACAATATTGTCCAGGCCGAGGGTAGCAGGGTGATTAGGAGAATGAGGTGGAGTCATGTCACACCCCAACCTTAACGACGGAAACGTTGAGATGTGAGGGTTAAGATTGTTCATGCCACACAACGCTATTTCAAAGTGTAAATATTATAAAATTTCAAGTTTCATGACACACATAGATGAAAAGCATAAGTTTCAAACAACCAATGTAACAAGTATTCAAATAGCATCATGTGACAATATATGTCATTTTAGTAAACTCTAGGTCCAATCCTAGATGTGTTCAAGTCTTCAGAGCAATTAAACGGGATCATTTCCTGAAACATGTTAAAAATAATGTCAACATATGTTGTTGGTGAGTTTCCATAAGTTTATCATACATAAATATATAAAACTTTAAGATGGCAATTCATGTCATAGGTTAATGAATAATGTAATAATAAATGGATAAACAAATGTAACAATCAAACCTCGACAATATGGCCACAACATGATTATACGATTAGCTAAGTGTACTTGGTTCCCATAGTGATCAAGAATACGTCACTAGGAGACAGCAATAACCTCGGCTTTAGCACCAAATAGGCTTGTCAGGCCCATAGATCTATGACGTCGCTAGGCTAGCAATAGTTAATGATTGTATCTTACAAGCGTTATCTCATGATGATTACAATAGTCTAAATAACCATGACAAGATAAGATGAATTGCACAAGTGTTACAAGAGTAAAACGTATTTACAAGTGTGTTTATAATAAGGTTAACATGTTTCACCCCAAAAGTGTGAAATAATATAAAATGGGGTATGAAAAACTCACATGACTTATAAAGATGAATATATAAGAAGTCTTGTATTAAACACCGACGATTTGATAAGGTTCAACCTAAATGAACGACGTCATAAGTTAACAACGATTATTATAATGTTAGCGGTACTCGGGAATTCACGGTTTAAATTCGGGGCTTTTGGATAACAATGTAATATTATAACGATGTAAATTTTATATCACTTAATCCATGATTTTAAATTCTAAAATAGATACATTTTAATATTTAAATGATTGAATAAGAATTTTATGATAAAATCATTAATAAAAGTTAAACTTTTATTATCAAGGAATTATTATTTACTATTTGATACAATAGTAAATTTATAATTTTAAATGATTAAAATAATTCTATTAATCACAATAAATATACATTTTAGATATGTACATATATTTATTCTCATTTAAATATAAAAATTAAGTTTGTAAATATATTTTATAAAATAAAGAATTTATTAAATTTAAATTCTTGGAAATTAAGGAAGATTTATTACAATTTAAAATTAATAAAATTTGTATTTTGTAACAATTTTTATAATTTAAAAAAAAAGACTAAGGATTTATTAATTGATTTTCTAAGAAAATTTAAAAAGAAAATAAATTTATTTGGTTTTTGGTTAAAAATGGTTTTTGTATAATTAGTAAAAATTTTAGAATGTTTTCTGGATTTTTAAAACTCAAAAAAAACCTTTAAAAAAAATAAAAGCAGGGACTCGGGTTCGAACCCGGGTCCCGAGCCACACCACACCACACTTAACCCATTGGGCCAAGGCCCTGTTTCTTGTCAAGTTCAGAACCAAAATCTTAAAACCAACCTTTCTGGAAAATCCCAATTTTCACAAGAACCCTAAAATCATAATCGAACCATTTGAGATTCAATTCGATCTCGATACTGAAATTAAAGTTAGGGCTTTTGTGCCCCTTGTAAAATCGAGTGTAACACCCAGTTAAATTACCTAATTTGGTTATGGGATCAATGAGTTTCACTTTAGTTGGTGTCGCGGCTGTGCTAGATTCGAATTGAGATGTGTGCGAATGTTTTTATGAAATTGAGCTTACAGAGAGTTGGAAAGGGACGAATGCCACAGATCCCCTCAGTTAAATAATCCCAATTGAAACCGTTTCAAGTTAATCGAGTTAAATTTTGCTTCGCACGGTTCTGTTGTAATTCGAACAGGATTAAAGCTTCATTATGGGTGATTAACACACCATTGGTTTCGTATTGATTGGTTGAACGTTGGGACATGATTAATTTCACTAATATTAAGGTTTAATTGCAGAATTGATTTGGATTTTGAAGTATTTCGGTTTCGAGTGTGAGGTTGATGAAATCCAGCGATTAATGTCGATTTAATTCGGTTGTGGGTTCGAAACTGGTGTACGATTGTAATGGGTGATTTAATTGAGTTACATTTGATGAATTTCGGTGGTTTCGGGCTGGTCGGAGCTCGGCCGGAGGATTGGCCGGGAATTCAGGGGTTTGGGATTTTGATTTAAAAAAATTACACTTTGGTCCCTGTGCTTTACATTATTAACCAAAGTCTAAGTTTTAATTTAAAACGAATTTACAGTTTAGTCCCTGAAGTTTTAATGTTATTATGTTATGCCCATTATTATTAAATTACAAGTTTTAAATTAGTTAAACCTATTTTGTTTCTATTTATTTTCAAGATTAACCCCCATTATGCTTATTATTATTATTATTATTTTCATTATTATTATTATTATTTATTAATATTTTAGTATTATATTCATTGTATTATTATTATTAATTATTATATTATTATTTTATTATTATTATATTATTATTATTATTAATTATTATTATTATTAACTTAATTATTTAATAATAGCACAAATTATAAGAAAATTTAAATACCCAAGAGAGATTAAGATACAAGAAATTTCAAACGAATCCTTGTATTTGTATTAATAACAAAACAAGCCCTTACAAAGAGATACGGAATTAACAACAACTTAACCATTACACGAGAGGTCACAGTCTCTCCACTTAAGGAATTTCGTCCTAAATTAAAGATGAGACTAAATCGAACAGATAGGGTGTTTCTTCTTCATGTAATCCTCGCGTGTTCCTAGGTGGACTCAGCTTCACGTTTGTTTTCCCAACGAACTTGACGATTGGCATGGTAGTTGTTCGGTCTTCTTCAGCGTTCGGTCCATAATCTCGACATGTTTGTCAACGAAATGAAAGGATCGTCAATTTGGATTTCCTTTAAAGGAACATGCAAGTTTTCTCGGCAAGCATTTCCCCCTCAAGTTTGAGACATGGAAGACAGGATAACCCCGCTAAGTTCAGAAGGTAGTTCCAGTTTGTAAGC